>JABUQX010082438.1:25000-26782 GCA_015478945.1 Trachelipus rathkii | reverse complement strand
TCTAGGGACTTATCTTCCTCTTCTTCTTCTTCTTCTTCACTTAGTTCAGAGTCTCTTCGCTGGCCTTCTGCCACATAGACTCTAGTGTTCTTTTTCTCACCGGAGGGCTTGTATCCTTCTTTCTTCTTCGTGAAGGTCCTGGGCCCTCGCCTGTCTGTAGTGAAACGCTCTGGTTTCTGGGCCTTCATGCCCTTTTCCATATCGACTTTGCTGTTGTATGGAATGAACATTTGGTTTTCTCCGGAAGAGGGTTTCCATGGAGGAGCATCTCTGCACCTGGGTTGCGAGCCCCTTTTATGATAAGCTTGGCATACCCGGCAATATGGCAATCCCCAGCGACAGGCTCTCGACGAGTGTCCGATAACCTCACATGAAAAACAAACGTGGTTTTCTTTCAATTCTTGTTCGGTCACTCCTCTAAGTATTCCTCTGTTTTTTCGTGGAGTTTGCTCTGTTCTTGCCTCATCTGTCTTCTTCCGGAAAACATTAGTCGATCTCATCTCTTCTCTTTTCCTATCCTCATATCTTGGTTTGTGGACAGACTCTTTATTTTTCTTGTAAGAGTTGTTGTACTCTGACTTCTGCCTATCTTCCCGTTCGTCTCGGGCCATGAACACTTTTGTGGTGCGGAGTTCCGGTTGTCTCTTGTTATCCATTCTCAATAAAGCACCTTTCGAAATTTGATATAATTTCTCTAACAGTTCAGTTAGACTTATTTCTGTATCGAATGTTTGCAATATTTTTTCCTTCAATCTTTCACCATCTCTGCGCTCTGAGATATTCTGCATGATCTTACCGACGATCATTACCTTTATATGTTTAGAATTAAACATTGCCTCCTTGTCGAGGTCATACATCCGACTTTGGTACTTTCTAAGCTTACTTTTTAATCCCACAATGAAATCTGTAAAAAGTTGCTCTTTTTCTCTTTTGTATTCCACAAATTCCAACCAAAATTCGAAAACATTTCTTTTATCTTCCGGTTGTAAATAGGTCTTTAATTGTGACAAAAAATCCTCTAATCTTCTAAATCGAGAGAAAATGGGATCATGAAGCAAGTAATGTCTAGCTTCACTATCTAAATCTGATGTAATGGCTGACCTGGCAAAAGTGATCTTTTGTTCTTCTGTTAATGTGCCTAAAGCACTGAGTTTTTCATTCAATGAAATAACATACTCATCATATTGAATTCCACGCCAGAGTCTGGTCTTTAAACTTTTACCGTAAAGTTTTAGGGCTTCTGGCACTGCAGGCAGAGCGGGTGTAAATAGATTTGCTTGATAGACGGGGACTCCTGGTGTTTGAGGCATATAATGATATCCATTCCACATTCCGGGATAAGAATACGATTGGTTAGGCATAGGGGTATACCCTGGTGGAGTACCACTGTACGGAATACCACTATACTGAAAAGATGGATGGGGTGCACCCTGTGGGTGGCCACCATAATACAGGTTGTTCGGTTCTGCTGTGGCATGCATTTGGGTGTTGTGCCCTGTTGTCCCTCCTAGGGATTGGTTCGGTGGCTGTGCAGCCATGCGTTGCCCTGTTGTCCCTCCTAGGGGTTGGTTCGGTGGCTGTGCAGCCATGTTGTGCCCAGCAGATGGAAGAACTGGTCTTCTAAACTGATCAGGATTCAAGAATGGGTCTTCTAATCCTTGTAAAGGGTCTACGGTTCTTTCTGCACCTTCCCATTTATTGGGGTTTGGTGTCTGAGGTTCCGTACCACCCCAGTTTACGCGACTTTTCTTCTTAATGGCACCTTGTGCAGTAATCGGCATC
>JABUQX010082438.1:15000-17500 GCA_015478945.1 Trachelipus rathkii | reverse complement strand
CGGCGACTTCTTCTTCCTTTTCTGTCAATAGTGGTGTTCCTCAGGGTTCTGTCCTTTCTCCTTACTTTATTCCTGCTTTTTCATTAATGATCTTCTCGTCTGCACATCTACCTCTATCCACTCATATGCCGATATGACTCAACTCTTCATTCTTTCACTCATTTCAAACCTGCTCTTACTTTAATCTAGAGTTCCCTCATTACTTCATATTTCCGATTCAATTCTGCTGATCTGGAAGAATTTTCAGTGGTGGGTCGTCGCAAACCTAGTTGAAATTTAATTCTTTAAAACCCAATTTCTACAAATCTCCCTCTCTAAGACACCTTCTAACTTTCCTATCTCTTTCGACGGTTCTCTCGTCTCTCCTGTTGACAATATAAACCTTGGCCTTAACATAAACAAAAAAATGTCTTGGAAACCTCACATCACAATGGTGGCTAGGGCGGCCTCAAAGAAACTGGGAGTTTTGTTTAGGACTGCGAGACTTTTTTCCTCTTACAGTTACTCCACTTATACGAGGGTCTAATCCGCCCTTGTATGGAGTACTTGTTCTCATGTCTGGGGGGTTCAGGTTTCACCCGGTTTTGGGTAAGATTGAATCCACTGCCAAATGACCTAGAAACTGTCCTGTACTTTTCAAGTTCACGTGACCCTCTATCTTTGAGCGCGATTGTTGGTGCTTTAATCCTTTTTCTATAAGGTACTGTAGCGGCAGGTGCTCGAGGGAGCTTTCCACTCGCGTGCCGCCTCCTTTAAGACGCCCTCGCAGCACAAAGGGTGCTGTGTCGCACATGAGTTTTGTGTTGATGGTTTAGGCAACTCCAGCTAGTTCGCTGCGGTGCTTCCTTTCTTTCCTGTCACCTCTTGTTCTGTGGAATTCTCTTCCACTTTTTCTGTGTTTCCTACTCAATTTAATCTCCCTCACTTTAAAGGCCCGCGTCTGTGCTCATCTGCGTATTTTGCGTTATTGAAATTTTGTTGAGTGAAACACCCCCTCCTTGAATGGGCTTTGCCCGTGAGCGGTTGTGATAACTGAAAATATATATAATATATATATTATATATATATATATATAAGATATATAATAATATATATATATATATATAATATATATATACTATTAAATAATATATATATATATATATATATATATATATATATATATATATA
This sequence comes from Trachelipus rathkii, assembly GCA_015478945.1. Lineage (NCBI taxonomy): Eukaryota > Metazoa > Arthropoda > Malacostraca > Isopoda > Trachelipodidae > Trachelipus > Trachelipus rathkii. The sequence goes on along the minus strand of JABUQX010082438.1, from coordinate 16,330 downwards.
TATATATATATATATATATATATATATATATATATATATATATATATATATTGTATTTCTGATTTTTTATATATATATATATATATATATATATATTATATATATATATATATATATAATATATATATATAAAGAGAGAGAGAGAGAGAGAGAGAGAGAGAGAGAGAGAGAGAGAGAGTTTTGGAATTTCAATGAAGTTGAAAGTTTCCAGGATGTGGAACGTGGACCAAACTCGCTTTGCATCCCCACCATTTTACTCCCACAAAGAAAGTGGCGTTTACAAAAAATTAAGCTCTTAACTTTGAAATCATAATTTCTAATACTCAAAATTTATATGAGGTAAATTATGCTTCAAAAATAAAAGTTTTTCTGCCTTCTCGCCCAGAAGTCGCATACGCTTCTCATCGTAAATGAGACCAGCTGAGCTAAATAATTGTTCACTTGCAACACTGCGAAAACATAATTATTTGAATTACTTTATAAATTTTAAAACAAAATCGGCTTTTCATTACAAATAAATAGCAAAGATAAAATTAAAAAAAATAAAATATTTTATTGAAGTATATGGAAAAGGAAGAAATATATATTATATATATATATATATTATATATATATATATATATATATATATATATAATAATAATAATAAATTATATATATATATACATATATATATATATATATATATATATATATATGATTAAAAATGGTAACAGAGAAAACAAAACACTTACGGATAGAAGAAGAACTTGATTGTAGAGTTCTACGAAGGCAGGAAAATTACTGTTTGCGAGGTAACAAAAAACAAAAAAAAACTCTTAACTGGTAGATATTACTATCTAATAAATACAAAGATAAACTTAACTATTTGTTACACCAAACACCAAACCTGTTAATCCCTGATGCATCAGTTATCAACAAGGTATAGAGGCACCCCTAAATATAAAAGTGCCTCCACTACTGACTTAGTACCAATGACTTTAACTAACACTATTTGTCACCACTACAAACCACTTTTCATTCCTATACCTTCACTGCAACCTTCACCTCCTTTATCTGACTTTCACTATTGAACCATCAACGTCTGACACTACTTATTATAACCATATCTTTATAAACTTAACTACTGAAATAAAAGAAAGAATACACATTAGATACATTACACAATAAATACTAAAACTTAAATCTATTTCTACTCTACAGCCTGACTTTGGTCAGACCCACTAAACAAATAAACTATACTATTCTACAATCCGCCTCTCTTCATTAACCACATCTTCTCCGTCTTTTATGAGTCCACTCCTGAAATACACAAATTTTATCAATCTTA
>JABUQX010082437.1:42500-52500 GCA_015478945.1 Trachelipus rathkii | reverse complement strand
AGGTTTCGTTTTTTAAATCTGATCATTTAATTTTTCTTCCAAAGAAAGGCAAAGATTGCTGTAGCAAGATTTACAAATGAATATCATTCATGTTATGGAAATTTTTACTTAAGATCTTGAATTATATATATATATACTATAATATAATAATATATATATATAATAATAACATATATTATACTATATATATATATAATATATATATATATATAATATTAGAATATATATATAATATATATATATATATATATAATAATATAATATAATATATATATAAGATAATGTCATGTTCAAATTTATTAAAAAAAAATAATTATTTATATTTCAACAATGGAAGATTTTAAAACTATTCTATGTTTTAATGCGATTTTATAAATGAATTCATCTATAAATGTGAGCTATTGATTCCTGTGACATTTTTTTACTCTTGAAGCGATAACCCTTGAAAAATCAATTGCTCTCAAGAGATATTGTACTTTCGTGCATTGTACCTATATTTCCCTAGTTTTATTGAGTGCTTGAATTTATATTATTGCTGCCATATAAATTTTTGCAATTATTGTTAACATTTATGGTATTAGTGTATTACACCATCAGTCAAATGGAATTACATATTCGTATTTTTTTTTTTTTTTTTTTTTTTTTTTTTGAATAACGGTAGGTTATTTTTTGAATCGAGGAATAAGATAAAGACAAAAAAGACCTAAAGCAGGAAACTTCCTTCTTTGCCTGTTTATCTACGTGAAACCCATGTCGCATCAAGTTCTGCAAACTGTACAAAGATGGTGAACTTTACTTTCCCTGAATTTCAAGGTTCAGCCCTATATAAGCCTGAAACGACAAAATGTCAGTCCCCAAGTAAGCGGCTCTTTTCTTCCAAGCTTTCATAATTAAAGAAAACTACAAGGTCATGTTCCTCTACTTGTTCTTACATGAACACCTTGACATAATCTTTCAAATCAAAGACACGATTTACAACATTTCCTTTCGACAACCAGCGTACAGCAGTATAGAAAATTAGAACCTTAAGATCAGCATTCATGTCTTTAAAAAGTTCCTTAAAAAGACAAATGTTGAGGGTTCCAGATCCGATGTAATTGAAAATATTGATCATTTAATCAAGCATTTCTTGCAGAGGAGTTGAACGAGAAAGGATGAAAATGGTATTACAAATTTTTTGTGAACGAAATTAATTCTCTTCTATAAAAGATGAGGTTGCTAGACTGCTTTCTTTAGTCTTTCTAGTGTGGTTCACTTTTTTTTCGCTGACGTGAATAATTCACAATGTAACATATTTTGTTAATTTATAATTTTTATGTTTTAGTTGGTATTTTTTGGCTCCGAGTTCCAAAAACCACATTAATTTTTCCGTATCATCGTTAGTTTTTAAGATATTTGCACCGTCATATTTGGGACGTGTATACTCACTGTTTCTCTGTGGCAGCGTCTTGCTGTGATATATTTTAATATGATAATTCAAATTCAAATTCAAAATTTTTTATTCAAAATAGAGACACTAAAATTTAATCATTTAATAACATAGGGCACACACAGTTTTACATTACATAGTTCAATATTTATAGAATTACAATATACTAATAAATTATATAAAACAGGAAGTAATTTCGCTAGTATCTGAAATGAGGCTATTAATTGCCACATAGTGTTGTGTCCTTTGAGCCCCAAAATATAATACTTGTCTTTCTCATATTTCACAATTGGTTTTAATAAAACCATAAATTTCATAATAACGATAAAAATAATAATAGTAATATTAATCATGCATTGTGAATATCAAGGTCAAAATATTAACTATATGTTTTGTCATAACAGACAATGATTATGTCCCATAATGGTGAGAGAAACTACAACAATCACAAAAATTGTGATACTATAACAAAAATAACAATAATAACAATAATAACAATAATAACAATACTAACAATACTAACAATAATAACAATAATAACAATAATAACAATAATAACAATAACGATAACAATAACAATAACAATAATAATAATAATAATAATAATAATAATAATAATAATAATAATAATAATAATAATAATAATAATAATAATAATAATAATAATAATAATAATTATAATAATAATGATAATGATGTTGATAATATAATATAATAATAATAATAATATTAATATTAATAATAATAATAATAATTATAATAATAATGATAATGATAATGATAATGATAATGATAATGATAATGATAATGATAATGATAATGATATTAATTATAAATTTAAGTGGTAATAATAATAAATGACATTTACATGAATAATAATATATATTAATAAAAATAAAAAATAAATAAATAATATAATAATAATAAAAAATAATATAATTATAGTGATAAATAATAAGAATAAGATAATGATAATGATAATGCTATAATAATAATAAAATAATAATAATAAAATAAATAATAATAATAATAATAATAATAATAATAATAATAATAATAATAATAACAATTACTACAATAATAATAATAATAATAATAATTAATAAAAATAATAATAAATATAATAATAATAATAATAATAATAAATAATAATATAATAATAATAATAATAATAATAATAATATATAATAATAATAATAATAATAATAATATATAAATAATATATAATAATAATAATAATAATATATAAATAATAATAATAAAATATAATAATATAATAATAATAATAATAAATAATAATAATATAAATAATAATCATAACAGCAACGATGCTACGGGCGGTGTGGGCATCTCTTGCCCTCCTACGGAGCAAGCTTGTCCCATTGAAAGTCACTCGCTGCGCTCGCCGCAAGTGGCGCAAGGCCTTCACCCCGCTCGCTACGGATGTGGTCTTCTATCGGCGCGCTTTTGCCGGCAGGCTTACTCCGCTCGCTACGCTCGCGCCTTGGCGGCAAGGCTCACCTCGCTCGCTACGCTCGCGCTTCCTGTTGTATTAGGCGCAAATTTGGCCGCCAAAGGCTTAACCTCCGCTCGCTACGCTTCGCGCCATTGGCGGGGCAAGGCACACTCCCGCTCGCTACGTGTGTGTCTCGTCGTACGGTTCTGCCAAAGATGAAAAACAGGGCTAAGAAACACTCATGCCGGGTGGGCTCTCCCCTTCGTCTCGCTGCGCCTCGCGGTTACGGTTTCCGCCCGTTGTTTTCCCGGGCGGAAGAAACTGCCCCGTACATTTGTGATGGTGAAACATGGACAAGTATGATAAATAGAGTCTTTCCTATTAAATAGAATCCTTTTGTATTTTTACTATTGAAGGCTTTAATTAATAATATAAAATAATAAATAATAATAATAATAACAATATAATAATAATAATATATAATAATAATAATAATAATTAATAATTAATAATAATAATAATAATAATAATAATAATAATGGACGAAAAAATTAAATAATAATATATAGCGAAGAATATTTATTAATAATAATTAATAATAATAATAATATAATATAATAATAATAATAATAATAATAATAATAATAATAATAATAATAATAATAATAATTATTATGACCGTACCGTAAAAAGTATCGCATTGACAAAAATATGGTGCTCCACATCATTACACAAATGGACACAAACCGGGAAGATTTTTTGGCAAGTTTAAAATTAATAGGATATAGAATAATAATAATAATAATAATAATAATAATAATAATAATAATAATAATAATAATAATAATAATAATAATAATAATAATAATAATAATAATAATAATAATAATAATAATAATAATAATAATAATAATAATAAAGTGATTTGACGATTGAAATTTTCTAGAGTGAAGATTTTATCTTTTCTGAGTGGAGACCATATATAGTCTCCCATCATGGCAGTATCCCATCGCCCTTGGTATTTTTTTTTCATTGATGCGATGTCCTGATGAAATCTCTCACCTTGCTCCTTGCAGATTGCACCTAAGTTTTTTCGGAAAAAATCTAGGTGTGGATGCAACAACAAATGTACCTTTAGGGACATACGACAACCCAGTTCCTTGAAGCTTTCAATAGGCTTTGCTACCAGCTGCTTGTGGCTAGGATCTTTGTGATTTCCTAGTTATCCACGAACTGCGCCACGAATTGCACACCAAGCTTTTCTTTTAACTTTCATCATCGCTCTTTCAAGTTTCTCCAAATTCAACATTGAATTTATTTGAAGTCCAACAAATATACAACCCGTGATCTTAGCGTCAGTGAGTTTTTGAAACATAAAACGAATTTCCTGAAATGCTTCTCCACCATGATCTAAGACTTCACAAACTGTTTTACCAACCCAACTTTAATATGAACTAGAGGTAATAAAACTTTGTTCGACTCGACTAAATACTGTCTGAGAACATTTAACTTTCTTTGCTGCAGTTCAACTCGTGGTAACCCCTGAACTTTTTTATAATGTTCATCATCAGCTCTGCTATCCCATAGTCAAAGGAAACCTGAATATTTTGTGTACCCCCGTTGCAAACAAAGAAAGATGGCAAGCACCTTGAAATCACCACAAACATCCCACTGAAAATCAGCAAAGCGTATTTTGTCAAGAGATTCTTTAACATTACCGTAGGCTCTTTCTTCTGTACGGAATGCGCAATAGGCAAAAATGGATATCAATTTCCATTGCGTAGCAACACTCCTCTGAGACTTCGTGTTGAGCTGTCTATGAACAGCCGCATTCTGTAGGATCATCCTTCATCCAACATCAGTAAACAAACCATTCACATCTTTACAAAAGCACAGTTCGCCACTAGCATGATAGTAAACTTTAAACTCTTCTTGTCGTTTCAGGTACACACGTGCCCTGCAGTCCTCCCCTAGTAGATTACATTCCTTCAGTTTTGATGTTAACAGTTCAGCTCCTGACTTTGTAAGATTTTAGTCCCTAATCAAATCATCTAGTTCATTCAGACTTGGAAAGCGACGCTCCGAAGTTGTTCTTGATATGAAAGATTCTTCTATTTCTTCGTTACTAGTACCTGTTGACAATTCAGATGAAATATCCATTGCAATACATACAGTAACACCACCAAAGCATTGAGTATTTTTAAGAGCATGAATACGTTATAACGACTTTAACATTCATGCAAATCAAAAGTAATACGGTTAGACAATATGAAAAGAAATATACTTACAAATTCTGGCGGTTGAGGTAGTCGAAAGCTGTCATCATGTTTGGCAGGTTCTATAGAAAATGGTATGCCTGGGTTCGTAAGAGCTTGCCTTCCTTTACCTTTTCTCTACTTTGTAACATTAATCATACAAAAGTGGCACCCATCATGATGGCTCTTCGGCTCGTCCCAGACTCTTGGAATAGCAAAATGCATAGCTCTTCCAGTACCTCATAGCTATGCTTCTAGAGTACTTTGGCAGCTTCCATATGTCACGTGAGATGCTCGTGACTTGTCCTGGTCATCCATGAGCATTCCAAAATAAAGTCTGTAGGCCATACCGAATTTGGCACCTACCACGATCTTATAGGATACCTGTTTTTCGCCAATATAGTAACCACACACATAACAAAAAGCATCTGGGGAATTTTTACGCACTCTAGTAGCCATCATAAAATTTTACGAACATACCTATTAATTATTTTAGCTATCTGTCTGAAAGAAAAATGAAATATACAACAATTAGTGGAGGATAACAACATTGCAATATATACTAATAATTACAATAAATGTACTAATCATAAATATCGATGTGTTTCTGTAACAGTCACTGATACATAAAAACTGATTACATATTTGAAATCAGAGCAGAAAATTGATTACAAAAAGCTAAAAAACTAGCAATAAACAAAAGTCTTTTGAAATTTTGTTACATTGCGTAATGCAAATAAGAAAAAACAGCTAAACTCTGAAAACCTTTCATGACCCCTAGGTTGGGAACCCTTGATCTACAATCGTTTTATAATACTTTCCATTCAATGATGTAAAGTAAGAGGTATTACGGCTAATCCGCAACTGAAATCACCTCGATAATAAATGGGAAAAGGATTTCTATGCAATATATATATATATATATATATATATATATATATATATTATAATTATAAAAATATATATATATTTATATATATATATACTATATTTAAAAACAAATATATCTTCAATTTCTAGTAAAGAAACTTTGTAGAGAAGATCTTTTTTCTGGATTAATTAAAGAAAAATGGATCCGTAAATATTTGATTTGAGGGTGGGGGATTTTTTACGAATTTTCACAATGGATTTTACCATTAAAAAAAGAATTTTGTAATATTTCTATATGTTGGTTAAAAAGTTTATATAATAATTTTAATGATATTATTTTATTATTTAAATAATTTTTTTTTTATATATATATAATATTATATTCTATATATATATTATATAGTATTATTATATATATATATTATATAATATAATATATATATATATATATATAATATATATACACTTACTGACGCCGCGCAGTTTTTATGCCAATATAGCTCTTGGACTTATATATGTAATATGGGACATTTACATTAATAGTAGATATATTTTACAAAACTTTATTGTTAAGGTAAATATGCAAATCAGAAAATTCCTTTAAATTGTCCTTTTAAATAAAGAAGAGAAATCAAAATAAGACTAAGTAATCAAAGACATAAAATATGAGCAAAATTTAAAAATAAAAACAAAAAATAAAAGAATGAAAATAAAATCGGAATTAAAAGCCAAAATTAAAACCGATATTCATATCTTTTATCTGAAATGAGATATAATGCATACAACAAATTAAAAAAATTTAAACAACATTTTTCTAATAATGTATTATTATTATTATTATTATTATTATTCTTATTATTATTATTATTATTATTATTATTATTATTATTATTATTATTATTATTATTATTATTATTATTATTATTATTATTATTATTATTATTATTATTATTATTTACTATTAGTATTACCAGAGTGAAGTAGTAGTAGTAGCTTGCAGTGATAGTATTAGTAGTAGTATTAGTAGTAATAGTAGTAGTAGTAGTAGTAGTAGTAGTAGTAGTAGTAGTAGTAGTAGTAGTAGTAGTAGTAGTAAGGAAAGTTTTAACAAACTTTCACTATTAGAATTAAAGAATTATTATTTAGAATTAAAAGTGAAATAGTTTTTATTAAGAATGTAAACTAGCATTAAATAATACATATATACGTTATGTGGGTAGGTAGGTAGGTTATATAGTGCAGGTTAGGGAGTACTTTTCCATATAGTACTTAAAAAAGTTTCTTTATATTTAGATTAACTAATAAAGTTAATTAAGATTTATGTTTCCACAGTCACATTTTACACTTGTTGTTAGTACAAAATTAAAGAGAAGACAAATACCAAATTGTCTCGCTCGCGTTACACTCTCATGGTCCTAGCTCCTCTACCCCAAAAATTTATTATGCCTATAACTTTTAACTTCTTTAGGCCAAAATATAAGTATATATATATATATAAACATAAATAAGAATATAATATTATTGTATATATATTATATATAATATATACTTATAATATATAATACTATATATATATATATATATATATATATATATATATATATATATAATATCATCAAACTCATTACCCTTAATGGAATGAATGGATGTATTACCTTTCTTGCCAAATAGATAGGAAACTTATTAGATGTTCTTTTAAGAAGAATATTGTGCAAAAATCATGATGCATTTTTGGTGACAAAATATGCTACGCTTGTGCATTAAAATAATAAGGTGTGTCTCATATAATAATGAATAATGTTAATGTACTTACTCGGATAAATTATTATTTTTAGAAAACGTTTATCTTCCTAAAATTATTATTGGCAGGTGTATACATTTCGTCGGTTCAAAAGAAAAAGTGATGCAACTTAAAATTTATCGTTTTTGAGTTTTATTTGATACTATTAACTAGTTAGTTTCCGTCTATTAGTGCCATTGAGATAAATATAAATTTTTACGATATATTAAAAATTTTATGTTGCGAACTTATTTAGAAATCCCAAATTATTTGCAATAGACGGAAAAAAAAGTTGAAGATCGAAATTTAGTATATCCTTCTCACTCATCATCAATTTGAAGACTAAATTGTGAAGTAACTAAGTATATCGTTCCGACTCAATCAATGTAATGTCTCTTGGGCGTATGAGGAAGATAATATATAATTTCTGTTAAATATACTAAATTGATTAAATAATTTTGGGTATGTTAATGCATGGCAGAATATCCTATGTCTACCAGATGCTTCGATTCCCGTATCTCTGCAATCCATTAGTAAATGATTAATATTTAAATAATTATTTAAAAGCGAATATGATACAATTATAATTTGTTACCGCTTCATGAGGTTTGACTATCAAGCATGGATGGCATTTTTGGTGATTTTTTTGATTTTTTTTTTTAAAAAATCAATTTGTGATTATTTGATTTTTTTTATTTTTTTCTATTTTTTCAGATTCGTAACGTCACGCGATATATAATTTGTAACTTTCAAATTATATTTTGCGCGAAGCTATTATAAAATAAAGAATCAAAAAAATCAAAAATATCAAAAAAATCAAAAAAATCACAAATTGATTTTTTTAAAAAAAAATCAAAAAAATCACCAAAAATGCCATCCCTGCTATCAAGTGGTCTCCTCTCTATTTTCTGTTTGTTTAGGGAATTATTCATGAAAACATCTCCATGAACGGAAATAAATTCTAAACTACATAAAAATCAAATTTTCTGTGTAAAGGGTTTCAAGTTGCAGCTCGTAATGAATTTTATATAACTGTCGTTTCTGTAATTGGAATGAAATACATCTTTACGGACAAAAAACATTTCTACAACCTCTGTGGAAAATTCACATTTTTTGGGTTGTGTCACTCTTCTTCTGTACCGGCGATATTTTATATATATATATATATATATATATATATATATATATATATATATATTATATATATTATATATATCTATAATATATATATAATAATTATATATATATATATATATATATATCATATATACATATATATATTACTTATATATACTATATATATATATAATATCATTTTATCCATCAAAGGTTTCTTCGAACAATTAAAACTTATATTTTAATATTAGAATTTTACATAAAATTTTAAAGTTTCCAGACTTAGACGTTTTCGGATTTTTTACTACCATTTAATTTTTCTTCCGACACCCCAATTTTTTAACGTTGTTGTTTTATTTTTTTTATTTTCCAAATCAAAATATCATTCATGTATTGGAAATTTTTACTTAAGCTCTTGAGTTATATAGTATATATTATATATATATATAATATATATATATATAAAATATAATATCTAATATATATATATATTATATAGTATTAGATAATACTTTATATATACTATATATATAATATTATTTAGTACCTTTAACAAAACATGTTATTCCTATATATACTCATATATATATATAAATATATATATATATTATTATATTTTATATATTATTATATTATATACTTATGTTATTGTATATATATATACCTATATATATATATATATATATATATATAAAAAAAATGTCGTTCCAAATTTATTAAAAAATAACTATTTTATTTGCACAAGGAAGATTTCTACTCTATGTTTGCGATTTTATAAATGAATCATTGACTGTGAGCTTTGCTTCCTGTAGATATTTTTTGATGTATTAAGAGATAGATTTGAAAAGGGATTGTTAGAGATATTGTACATTTGTGCATTGAACCTAATTTTTTCCTAGTTTATTGAGTGCTTGAATTTATATTATTGCTGCATAAAAATTGTGTTAATTGTAATAAAAGTGAGAAAAGTTAAAGCATCGTGATTGAGTTACCTTGTTTTTTTTTTTTTTTTTTTTTTTTTTTTTTTTTTTTTTTTTTTTTTTTGGTATGTATTTTTGAATCGGAAAGATAAAGACAAAAAGACCTAAAGCAGG
>JABUQX010082437.1:12500-20000 GCA_015478945.1 Trachelipus rathkii | reverse complement strand
AGTAAAATTTCTTTGCTTGAGGATATTTTATATTTCTGAGAAATTAAATTACCCTGTATTGGAGGCGGTTGTTGCAAGTGGGATAAATTATATAAAATTTCCCCCAAGCGGTGATAAAAAACAGCAGTAACTTAGAAGAAATAATCTTTCGGGAGACCAAATAAGAGTTAATGACCAATTTATAACAAGTAGAAGAGTGACTCTTAAAACTCAAAGAAACATTTATCTGATTAATTGAACAGTTTTAATGTTGAAATTCAATGAGAGGTGGACAATAAAATATCATAATGATGACAGTATATATTAAAAGAGGAAGAATGGATGAAATAAAAACACAAGAATAAATGATTCTGAAAGCAAGTTAGGTAATATATAATCCTTATTGCTCTTTATTATGAGAGAGATAATCAATGACCTAAGTTCAGAAAACTTTGGGAAATTAGCTATAAATAATGTGAAAAGAAAGATGAAAAAAATTTAAAAAGGAAAACGAAAAAAAAAAAAGCAAAAAAAAGAAAAGAAAAAAAAAAAAAAGAAAAAAAAAAAAGAGAAAAAGAAAATCAAAAAGAAAGAGAAAGAAAAAGAGAGAAAGAAAGAGAGAAAAGAAAAAAAAGAAAAAGAAAAATAAAAATAAAAAGAAGAAGAAGAAGAAGAAGAAGAAGAAGAAGAAGAAGAAGAAGAAGAAGAAGAAGAAGAAGAAGAAGAAGAAGAAGAAGAAGAAGAAGAAGAAGAAGAAGAAGAAAAAGAAGAAGAAGAAGAAGAAGAAATGTTTTTTTTTTATTTAGAGATTATTGTAATATATTCTTCAACAACATCTTCATCATAGTCAAAGTGCATCAATATTTATGCAATCTGTCACTCTAAGATAAATAAACACCATACTGCATTCAAGATAGTGTGAAATTCGTATCTGAATAAAACACTACATATACATACAGAAAGAGATCATTGCCAAAATAAAATATTATTCTTGACATCTCAAGAAAAGATTGGAATAATAAATTTCGCAAAAAAAAGTTTTTTTCTAATATTACGTTCAGAATTCTCCATTGATAAACATCGATATTGTAATAAATATTGATATGAAAAGCATTCATGCATATATATACATATACCTGAGTTGAAAACCAATATTTAAAAAATAAGGTCAAAGGTCATATGTATATAGAAATAACGCACGTTTTATGGTACTTCAAGCAATGTTTAGGGTCACATAAAACCGCATTGATCGCGATACTTTATGCATACCTAATTCCCTTAACAGAAAACGAAATAGTCGGAGTAATATCCGTAGAATTATTTTCTGACTTTATATATTTATTACCTTGTTCGTCCATATTGCGTTGTAAGTACGATTATTCTGAAGGCGGCCACGCAAAAATTTGGTGCTCGCCGAACTTTTGAACGAATCTTTAAAGGTGAATCATCTTTGACGTGTCGCTTTAAATAAAATCGAAGTAACACATTCGCTTATATAGAAACCAAGCCCGTATAACGAACATTGGCTAAAAATAGGAGTAATTCATCAACACATGCTGTGTTTAAATATTCGTCTTAAAAAGTTCTGTTAAAAGTTCGCCGAACACCAAATGTGTGTAGTTGCGATTAGATCGACATACCTTGCGTTACTGACAACGAATTTGAAATGAATTTCTTTCTTTTATTATTTAAACCTAAATTTTTATATTTCATCTTTAAATTTTAATTTAATTTATTCGTAAAATTTATAAAACAGTTTCCGATATGGTAATTTAATTCATTTAATTTAAAGGATTAAAAAACACCCATTTATCTATCCATTTTGGATAACAATTGCAATCATATAAATGAAATTCTGTTACTAACACACACATATATATATATATATATATATATATATATATATATTATATATATATATATATATGTTGGTATTGTTATATATATATATATATATATATATATATATATATATATATATATATACATGTTATATATATATTATGAAGAATAGCATAGTATACAAAATACCCCCCTGATATTTTCACCATGTTGGGATTCGATCCTGACCCCCAGTGATGAAAGCGTGCAAGTGCTTCGATCACCACGTCACTGCCGAGCCAAAAGAAGAACACGGGAATACATCTGCTGTCCACGTTGCCAGTACCCTCGTGCTCCTGCTTGCACCCAGGTGTAGGTCAAACAGGCCGCGCATGGTGCCACAGCGAAGACAGCAGCTATGTGGCCTGCTGGCCTCTGGTAATCAAATTCACATAGTAATAAAATACCCCTGGGATATATTTTCACATGCTAAGATTCGATCCTGGATTCTAGCAGATGAGCGTGCAAAGTGTTTGAACACTCATCTGCTAGAGTCCAGGATCGAATCCAAGCATGGTGAATATACATCAGGGTATTTTATTACTATGAATTTGATTGCAGGTTATTTCAATTTTTATGTATTTCTTAATCTCCGGTTTAGTATTCCTTCACCATGCGCGGAACCCTGTTTGACCCTACGCCTGAGAGTGTGAACGGAAGAGCAATGAGGAGTACTAAAAGCGTGGGATGGCAGCAGAATGGTATTCTCATGTTCTTCTTTTAGCTCTTCGTTGCGTAATGGTCAAACACTTTGCACGCTCATCTGCTAGGCTCCAGGATCGAATCCCAGCATGGTGGAAATACATCAGGGGTATTTTATTACTATGACTTGATTTGCAGGTTTTTATAAATATATATATATATATATATATATATATATATATATATATATATATATATATATATATATATATATATATATATATATATATATATATATATATATATATATATATATATATATATATGTATATATATATATATATATATATATATATATATATATATATATATATATATATATATATATATACATATATATATATATATATATATATATATATATATATATATATATATATATATATATATATATATATATATATATATATATATATATATATTTTTTGAAAAACACTAAAAAAAAAATAAAGGAAAATCTTAAGTAAAATAACTAAACGAGAACAAGTTTACGTTTCGAGACTAATATCCTTGGTCTCATCTTCAGAACTAAAAAATTTTTACAAATTATTAAAACACAATACAATATAAAAAATATTAAAAATAAAAAATGAAAAATATAAATTCAAGCAAAAATACAGAGTGGCGTCAAATTTTTAATCCTTTTTATCTTATCAAAGAATTAATTATTTCAAAAGCAAGTCCTTAATATGATCTGATATAAATTTTTTGGTGATTGGATCAAATTTGAAAAATTCTTCTGATATGTTAAAAATACTTTTAGTAGAAACGAAAAAGGATTCAATTGATTTAAAAGCTGGACTTTGAACGAAACAAAATTCTGCACTATTCCAATTAATAACATGATCTTTTTGTGATAAATGTCTAAATACAGCACCACTTACATTTCCTCTCCTAACTTCACCCATATGTTGGTCTATTCTTGTTTTTAAGGTCTTTAAAGTTTCCCAAAAATATTAATCATTGCACATATAACAAGGAATGTTGCAAACACCTCCCATGGCTTCTCGTTTTGTGGTATTATTAGAAATTAGGATTCTTGAAAGTGTATCAGGAAAACTGAAAATTAAATTAATATTAAATAAATGTTTAAACATAAATTTAAGTTCAAGAAGTTGGGGTGAAAAAGGAATATACATATATATATATATATGTATATATATATATATATATATATATATATATATATATATATTATTATATATATATATATATATATATATTATATATATATAGATATATAGATATATATATATATATATATAGAGATCTATCTTTATTTTTATATATATATATAAAGAATATATATATAGAAATATAATATATATATATATATATATATATATATATATATATATATATATATATATATATATATATATATATATATATATATATATATATATATATATATATATATATATATATATATATATATATACTGTATATATATGCAGGGTTGTTTGGTTTAAATCAACATGATTTTTTTGGTTTAAACCAACTTAAAAATCATTGTATTTTTTATGGTTTTATTGCATTTCCAAATAAACTTAATTAAAAAAAGCCCTAAATGAAAGTATCTAACTGATGCTTCCTTATTATATATTCAGATAATAAATAAATGGGACGAAAACATGTTCCAATCTTTACCAGTAGAGTACATGTAAGGTTGAGTATAGCAGTTACGTCTGGTTCATAGTTTTGAGCTGGGAAAGGATGAAACTGTCTGAAATACATGCCTTAAGCTAACAATGGTGAAACTGTCTGAAATACATGCCGTAGGAACTCTCCTCAAAGAAGGAAGAACATGGCTGTAAAATTCAAAAAGCCAATGTCAATTGTTATAACATTACAAAAAGCAGAGTGATGCAACAGTTCAACGGTTAGAAAGATTGGAGAGAGTTAGTTAGATTAGGCCGACATGCCCAGGAATACACTTTATCAAGGAGAGGAATATATGTGGAATCACCCTAGTTATGTGATTTATTCTGTATAGAAGGGTGAACAACACACTTATGCAGAGCCTGCAAGTGGGATGGTAAGAAGAAGGAGCCTCGGAATATCCAATTTCATAGAAACTTGTTAAAAAGAACATAATGTGATTCTTCAAAGGATCATGAGAAAAGAAAATTTCAAGAATATTAAGAACAGAAGAAGGTTAGAGTTGTCTTTTCAAAGAAGATATTATATTTGTGTGAAAGATTATGTCAAGTAGATAGATGAAGAAGATGAGTTATTGAGGCATTGAAATCAACTATGTTTTCTTTGAGAGAGAGAGAGATAGAGAAAGAGAGAAAGAGAGAGAGAGAGAGAGAGAGAGAGAGAGAGAGAGAGAGAGAGAGAAAGGTACGAGAAAGATCAGAGTCCTGCTGCTTCAAGGCTATCCTCTTAGCATCATTTATTTGATGTTGAATGAATTGTCTTTCAAATTGGAAGGAGTAATGATGAGTGGTGGAGTCGTCAGTCTAAGAGTGGAGAGGAGACAGAGTAAGATATAGATCATTGATACAAAATAGAAAAAAAGGGTTGGGCATAAAACAGAATTCTGATTAACACCACTATGGATAGATTTAAAGGATAAATGATGGCTGTCAACAATAGCAGCCATATAACGACCGGAACGAAAGGGGAAAGAAGGATAAATACCAAAAGTTTGAAGTTTAGAAATTAAAGTTTTGTGTCAGAGTTTATCAAAAGCCTTCGATATCTCTAGCGCTACAGAAAAAGGGTCATCGAAATGCGGAAGCACAGAGGACCAAGAGTCGGAGAGAAAAAAAAGAAGATCACCAGTCAAGTGGTCCTTACAGAAGCCATACTGGGAAATCAGAGATAAGACTGGGAGATTTAAGATGTTTCTAAATCTTCTTATTAAGAACAGGTTCGAAAACTTTAAGAAGAACAGAAGTTAAAGCGATAGGACGATAGTTGGATTCTTCAGCGCACGCTGAATGAATGAATGTAGTCTTTCAACAGGAGGGAAAGGTTGAAGTGAGGAAAGTGTTTACCAAGACAGGGTGCAAGTTCAGATGCACAAATTTTGAGGACCACTATAGGGATAACTTCAACCCTCTCCGCTTTCTTAGTGTTAAACTTAGAGAGTACAGAAATAACATTTTAATAAGTTGAAAGAAGTCGAAGAGAAATATTAGCTCTGGAACCATCTAGAATGGATTGGAAAGAAAAGTTTGGTCAAACAGTTCAAGTTTATCAGAAGTTAAGACAGCAGTATTACCGACAGAGATACAAGAGGAAGAATAGAGGAAGAAGAAAAGTTGGAGTAAAGATTTTAAAATTGCAAAATGTCAGAAAGAGTGTGAGGTAGAAGAGCCAGAAAGATTGTAGAATTTCTAAGAAGAAAAGTTTTTAGGCCTCGAAGAGAAGATTTTTTGCCGATCCGGGGAGAGAGAGAGAGAGAGAGAGAGAGAGAGAGAGAGAGAGAGAGAGAGAGAGAGAGAGAGAGAGAGAGAGAGAGAGAGAGAGAGAGAAAGAGAGAGAGAGAGAGAGAGAGAGAGAGAGAGAGAGAGAGAGAAAATGTATTAAAGCACGAGTTTCTGGATATGAAGACAACGATATTTTATGATAAACTAAGAGAATTGAATGTATGCCTCCACATTAATATATATATATATTATATATATACATAGGTTAATATATATATATAAAGCATATATATATATTATATATATACATATATATATATATATATATATATATATTATATTATATATATTTTTATATAGATATATATATATAGATATTTTTATATATATTATACATATATATATTATTATATTATATATATATATATATATATATATATATATATATATATCTTTTTTTTTTACAATAACTTTCTGTGTATATATGTGGGTCTAAATATATACACATCTTATAGAAATATATGAGTTATAAAGTTATATATATATATATATATATATATATATATATATGCATATTATATATTATATTATATATACATATACTTTTCCAGGAATGTACAGTTTGTTCCCAGCTCCATTTAAAACAGAAAGACCGTGAATAGCATTTTATCTTAATATCACTTAAAAACTTTTTTTACATACATAACATGTACATACTCGTTTTCAAAATTTTAGTGTATGTAAATAAAGTTTTAAAGTGATGTGTAAAGATTAAAAATTAAATGTATGCAATTTTATAATTCCATCTGCAACTAAGGGTCTTTTTCATATATATATATATATATATATATATAAGTGAATACATTATATATATATATATATATATATATATATATATATATATATATATATATATATATTTAAAATTTAAAATCATAGAAGGTAGCTGTTATAAGAATATAATCTCAATTGAGGACAAACTTAATAGATTGTTGAGAAAATTAAAAAATAACAATATGATTAGTGATTCAACTTACAACTCTCTTTTTTCTTCAGGGGCCAAACCTGGTATATTATATGGTTTACCCAAAATACATAAACCAGATTGCCCTATCCGTCCAATTTTATCAGCTATAGGTACATTGAATTACAACTTATCAAAATATTTTATTCCTATTTTGGATAACTTAACAAAGAATATTTATTCGATTAAGGATACATTTTCTTTTGTTGATGAAATTGTTAATTTCCAGAATGCAAATAATTATGTCATGGCAAGTTTTGACATCACAAATCTTTTCACAAATGTACCTCTAGATGAAACTTTGAATATTATTACTAAAGAACTTTTTGATCACAACTCAACTGTTAACGGTTTGGATTTGAAAAGCTTTTATGAATTACTCTCCATGTCCACTAAAGATATTATATTTATGTTTAATAATAAATTCTACAAACAGATTGATGGAGTTGCGATGGGAAGCCCATTAGGCCCGACCCTTAGCAACATCTTCATGTGTAACTGTTTTTAGGAAGAATTAGTTACGAAATTAATAGA
>JABUQX010082436.1:57500-63246 GCA_015478945.1 Trachelipus rathkii | reverse complement strand
GGAGAGAGATCAATTGCGACGAATGTATATATATAAATAGTTTAGCATTAGAATATTATTCGCATAGCTATACAGTATGATAATCTAGAAATATCTAATTTGCTATAAATTATGTAGTACAATATAGCATACTCAAGAAGGAAACCAGATAATGAGTGACTTTACACAAATATAATGATTAACATTTAATATTTTTAGTAAATAATAATTCAATTACCATATAAATTAGTATAATAAAGAGAGGTAACGAAGAAAGGAAAACTAAGAACAGAAAAACGAATAAGATTCTACTGGATAAATATATTTATTCAGTAATTTTAAAAAGGTAATTAGCGTTAATATATGCTAATCATATCATAGAAAAAGTTTGTCATAATGTTTAAAGTACACAGCGAACTAGTTAGATATGACACTACTTAACAAAACCCCTAGAATTATTGCAGTTATTAAATATGACTCAAAGTCAAGAAGAATTCATACAGACTTATTTTGATAAAGATTATATAAGTAATACAGCTATAGTTGTATTTGCACTACATTATTTGCATTATGATGTGAAGACATTGTATTTAACAGAATCTATTAGGACGTAAATCTGAGTAAATCGGAATCGGAATCATAAGGTACATTTTATTTGTAACTATGATCTTAGAGGGAATATCTAGGAATATAATCGTACATCATGGTCTTTACAATTTTAGTGAGTAATCGAGTACGCATTCAACTATTATATATATTATATATATATATATATATTATATTGATATATGTATATATATATTATATAATATAAATATATTAATATATATATAATATATATTTTATATATATATATATATATTATAATATATATATATTATAGGTATATACCTTAATTATTATAATAAAGTGGGCATTTAATCAGGGCGTTAAAGCTGTATAATTTATGTACGTTAAATGATAGCAATTTTAATTTTTCTTGTAACTATTAACGCTTTTCTGTTAATTATTCTGAAAAGAAGTACGAGACTTATTAAGCGGAGTTTCATGTGAATTAACGTTTTAACTATATATTAATATTGAGTGAATTTTCTCACCTACATATTAATACTGTTTAACCGTTACCTTAATTTACAGTAGATTAATAAAATTTAATTTTCTTTATCAGATTTAAAATTGTTATTTGATAGATTTAACAATTTCGTATAAGATAATAAACTTTTTTTTTCAAATTTCCAAAAAACTCATCCTCCTCATTAGTAGCTTACAAAATGTGTTTATCTTATCTCGTTTATTAATCTATAGCCGTTTATTGTAAGTTAACAACAGGGTTGCAAAACCCCGATAGTATTTGAGGTGAATTGTGCTTACGTGCTGACACGTCCTTCGTGTAACTATATTCTATAAATGTCTTATAATATCTTTATAGCATATTTACCCTCATGATATGGTGGATATAAGCAACGCACATAGTTCCACCTTATTTATCAATTATAAGAAATGATGCTACTCTGAATCTCATTCTAACTTATCGCCCTATATGACTCTTACACTTGTATTTATCACTAATCTAAGATTGCTTGAAACTCATAATCAACTCTCCACTTTTTTAATGACATTCTGGATAATCTATTCAATTCATCTTATATTTCGACATAGCAAGTACGTTAGCTTTGGGTGTTGAATATAGATACTGGGCGTAATATATTTTCTATTTAACCGATTTTATGGTTTTCTATCCTTAGAACTACGGGAGACTTGTCAGTTAAGTGGCATCTATGTAACTAATAATACCAAAGCATTTTAGACCTAGAGGTTATTAGGTACATACTCAAATTGTTCTCCAAGCTCTTCATCCTTTTGGTTTTCCTCGTTCCATAAACTCTAGACTCTCATTTTTATTTCTGCTTATTATCCTTTCAAGTCTTTAGCTTTTTCTCCGCATTCAAAATGTTGGTCGAGCTAACTTCTTCTTTTTCTGTCAAATAGTGGTGTTACCTACTCAGGTTTCGAGTGCGTGACAAAAATATACTACCAGTTTATTCTACTCTATTTACATTAATGATCTTCTCACCGCACATCTAACTCTATCCACTCACATGCAGATGACTGAACCTTCATTTTCAATCGTTCAATTCTGCTATCTCACTAGTCAGTTATACTAAATCATTTATCTACCTTCTCGAATTTAAGTCTCTCTCTGTACTTAATCTTCCGACTATATCTCAGCTGGATGAGTCTTTGATGATAGGACATTATGCGGGTGGGGGTCGTTCTTCTCAACGTTGTTAGCGGAGAGTTATTAAATGCTTTAATTGAGAAGAATACACTTCTTTACCAAATAAGTCACACGTCATCTAATACTACCTCTTATATCGTAATTGTTTTAAGTCTAAATCTTTTTGTGCCATGGTGTTGTCGTAAATCGACTCCTGTTGGATATATAACAAGCATCCTTGAGTGTACCTTAAACAGAATTAAACAAGTGTCAAAGCAAAAATGTCATGGAAAACATTAACATACTATACGGTCATGTTCGGCGCCGTGTCCTCCTCAAAATAAACTGGAGAAGTTCTGTTTACTTCGTGCTCTCAGATTCTTTCTCTTCTCAGTTATTCAGTCCACATCTCTCGGGTCTTCATCCGCCGCTTTGTCTGAGTTACCGGTTCTCATCTTACTCTCTCGTGCGGGATTCCTCTTGGTTCACCCTGGCTTTTGGACATCTGCGGGCCCTCTGCCGAATCATACAGCTCAAAGATCTAATCTGACATAAAGCAGTCCTCCCCTCAATACATAAAACAATCATTCTATCTTTCAACTGATATCTACGTTTCACAAGTTAAAAAAAGGTCTATGACGACAATAAATATTTTTGTCGATCAGTTAAGCGATGGACCAAGATGTTCTTAAAGTTTGTAGACTGATGTTTGGGATGATTGACTAAATTAATCTGATAATATCTATAGAGGTATAAAGGACTGCGAGGAGAGGCTAGTGGATATATGAGGGTCATCATAATAATAATTAAACTCACTGAACGACATGATAACTACAATACAATATTTTACAGGACACCCTTCTCGTAGTAGACTCATCAGAAGAGGTAGTTAGATAAGTATCTAGCTAGGAGTATATAGATGTAATAGAAATTATGTAACTCAATAGATATATAAATAGAAGAGACACTTAGATTAGTGTCAATGGTTGAATCTTATGTTACATCGATTACCTTAATAGTCCAACATGACTATGTTCTGTGGAAAATCATATCTCACTTTCACATCTTCATGATGTAGTTTAGCCAGCTCGATAAATATATATATCTCACCTCTAACACTTTTAATAGAGACCTGACTCTAATGTCACAATTATTAATACTGCGTTAAATTAATTAGTGCGATCTGCGGATGAAATTAATTTGAGCGATGCAACACATAGAATTAAAACATCCAAATGAGTGAGAGAATAGGCTAGATAATACATTGTGAGTGGTGGATTGAATAGCGTAAAAAAAAATTTGATATAGAACAGTGTTTAATCGTTAAAGATTCAACGTTAACATTCACAGTACTACATAAGATAAATTGATTCTTTATAGACCGAGAGAATTAAAATCGCTTAATATGATTAGGAGCATGTCAAGTAATTTATTTTTTTTGTTAATTTATAAGATGATTAAGAAATCAATTAATAAGATATGAATAATTCAGTGAATTTTAACACGAACATTATGTAATATATATATATTAAATAATTATAATATAATAATTATATATAATAATAATTAAATGATTAAATAATAATAATAATTAAATAATAATCTAATATAATTTTAATATATAATATATTATAATAATTCACTTATAATAAAACTCAATATTATTACATATTTTAATTTTATAGCAGTGTGAAATATTTTAGTTAAAGATATTTATTCTAAGTACCTACCTATAATATATATATTTTAGTTTCGAGACTATCCTGAAATTTTATATTGATTAATATCTCATTTACTATAAAAATAAATAAAGAATAATACCTACGTCTTTTGTATAATTTTATCTTACTGGTTACCGTATACTGTGTATATATATAGTCGTTATATGGATATAATAGCTGCACTTCGGTGTACATGTATCTATATCAAGAGATTATATTTATTATTTTTAAAAGTTTAACCTATATATAAATAGTTACATTGCTTTATATATTACCTGAGTTATATTATAATGAATTTTTAATAAACTATCATATATATATTATTCAATTTTATCATAAATCTCAACAATGGTGTTATATTAAGACCTTAATTGAGATTATTATTTAATATAGGTATACATACTGCACAATTCATAATTGAATAGAAATATAAAATTTTCTCTTATTATATTAGAGGGAAGCTGTGCTGTTGTTCACAGTTGTCTCCTGTTTCTCGGGAATTTTGTGATGATCTTCTTCCAAAATGTTTTGAAAAACTTCACTCAGTTTACACATCGTATACTATGAGAGCACGATTTTTAAGTATCGGTAGTATGTCCGAGTAAAGATTCGTTCTATTTTTCTAACTAAGAAAGTAGCGTCCGGAAGTCAGCACTATGATTAATTGCCGCAGCATAATTTTTTCGATACTGTTACATCTGTATACGACTTTATTTGAGTAGTGTTGAATTAGCAAATGACAACTTTCTTAACCTTGAGCAGAAAATATCCTTCTCTAGTAGAGACATTTGAAATATAAAAATAACAAAAATATAATTATATTTATAATATATATTAATATATATAAAATTATAATTATAATTAAAATATATAATAATAATATTAATATATAATATATATTATAATTATAATAATAATAAATTAATAATAATAATAATAATAAATTAAAGTATAATTAAATTATAATATAATAATATTAATAATTAAATTAAATATTAAATAATTAATTATATAATAATACTAAAATATAATAATAATATAATTATAATAATAAATGTACTAATTAATGAGTAAGTAATTGATTATAAAGTTATAATAATAAGATAATGATTAGATGATAATTGAATAATGATAATTATATAATAAATATCATTAAGTATTTTAAATAAAAATGATATACTATTATATTAATATATAATATACATAATAAATAATATAAATATAATATTAAATAATAGATTAATAATTATAAATAACTTTATTAATTATTATTATTAATTATTTTATTATTTATATTATATATATTATTATTATTATTATATTTATTAATTATTATTTATTATATATTTATAATTATATTATATATATATATTATTATTATTTATTAATTATTATTATTATCTTATTATTATTATTATTATTATTTATAACATAATCATACAAAAATAAATTTAAATATAATTAATTATAATAATAATTTAAAGTGAATAAGAGGGAAATATTGACATAATAGAGAAAATAAAATAAGATGAATAATAATGTGTTTTCGTAACGAGTATAGAGTACAAATTGAATTGCGACTAATAATAGTGTGGGGAACCTTCGGAATCTGCATAACATGGTGCCGTGTAACAATAAGAGGTGAAGTAGTGATAACATTGTAACGCAGTGTAGTGAATCGGTTAGCAACACTACGAATTAGGCAATATATATAATAGAGGAACACATAATTAGGATATTAATGTAAAGAACTAATAGTGGCACGTGTAAATGTGATATGAACAGAAAAGTTATTGAATAAAGAGTATAAATGATGGATAAACGATGA
>JABUQX010082436.1:42500-52500 GCA_015478945.1 Trachelipus rathkii | reverse complement strand
GAAAATACAAACATCTTACTATTTTTTCTTATATATTTGCCAGAGTACGTACGTATACTAGTCGTTATTAGGGTTTATTAGTAGATAAAGTGAAATAAGATATGACTATTCAGATATATATAATTACTATAGATAATGAAGTATTAATTACTTATTACTAACGTGATTATATATAAACTGTACTTTTTCTAAATGAAGTGTTTAATAAAACGTTTTCATAGTTTTACTCATATTTGCTTGTAAGTCAAATACTATACTGATGCTTTTTTATCATGCATTAAGCTATTTCATTTCAGAGCAGTATTCTCCGCTATTAGAACTCTCAGTGTGTCGATTTTATACCTACCAATATTATATTTAACTGACTCTCAAAATATAGCTTGCTAAAATCTACAATCAATGGAATCGAGATTACCTACGTAGATATTCAGTAGATACTGCAGACAGCAATTATCAAATAAACGAATTATATAATGATCAGAAATAATATAAAGATATAATTTAATAAGCAATTTATATTTAAGAGACTCATAATTTCTGCGAGAAATACTCCTATGAACCAATCTTAAGGACCTGTAATGAAGGAATTATTAAAACGTGATTAAGGGGAGATAACGCACATAAGCATAATATATCATCTAGTTATATAACCTATAACATGATATAATTATTTTTTTGATGAATAAATATAGTATCTTTAATTTATAATGGGGAAAAGACTTTGTTTTTTTAGGGGGGGGGAGGGGGAAAGAGAATTTTTTTTATTTTGTGAACTTTCACCAAAATATTGGCAATATACAATTATTTAATTTTAAATATACAAACAATATGGTATTTTATTAACTAACTCTACATACATAAACAATATATTTATTGATTGATTATAATAAATTTATTTCATTTAGACCACCTTAATATCAAAATTTTTATTTAATGAATTAAATTTTTTTTGGGTTAAATATACATATTGATAAGAGTACTTTCAATATAATTATTTTAAGGAAAATAGTCAATAACTATGGTGACCCACTTACGTATTATACAAACTTTTAACAATAAAGGTCTAAGTTATTTGTTTAATAGTGTTTGTAAATGAAAGGTATTTAATACTAAATATATTTGAATGAGATAAAAATATTACTGTATATTAATCGAATTTTTGTTATTGTGATGTCATTTGTAAGTAGATAGAAAAAATAGAAATGATTAAAACACAAATAAAAAATTTGAAAAAAATTTTTTTTTCAAGATCTACTCTAAAGAAAAAAAAAAAAAAAAAAAAAAAAACATAAATATTTATATTACTTTTGGGATAAATTGACTAATAAATATTGTTATATTATATATATAATTATATATTAAATTAATATTATTAAATAATTAATAATAGATATATATAAATATATATAATTAATATTATATATTAAGAATAATATGAATAATATTTGTTTGTAATAAATATTTTTTCCTCATAAAAAAAAATATTTTATATAAATTGCTAATAAAGAATTATAAATGAATTAATATTAAAATAACTTGGATAGTTTAGTATATAGTATATATAAGGTGAATAATATAGATGAAAAAGAATTACGAAACTTAACATCTGCTGCGGATATATAAATATATATATACTATTATATATATATATATACATATTCATATATATTATAATATATAGATATATATATATATATATATACTTATATATATATGTATATATATTATTATATAACATATTTTATATTTATGTATATAATATATAAATATGTTTATACTTCAATATATATTATTATATAGTATTTAATATATAATATATATATATATTAATAATATATATTATATATATTATATATATATAATATATATACTATATATATGATAAATAAGTATATATATATATTTAATATTATATTTATAATATATTATATATTATAATTAAATTATATATAATTATTTATATATATAACTATATATTATAATTTATAATTATAATTATATATATATATATATTATATAATTAATATATATTATATATATAAGTTAATATATTATATATATTAATATAAGTATATTATTAATATTATATATATATTTATTGTTCTTATTATATTATATATATATATATTATATATACTATATTATATATATATAATTATATAATATATATATGAATATATATATTATTTATATATATATATATATATATTATATATATATATATAATATAAATATATATATATATCATATATATATATCATATATATGTACCAAGATCATCGCCATCATTAATCTGAGATAGTATCGTAGTACTTTACAGAAGTAAAATGATGGGTTTTCTATTTAGCTTAAATTAGCTGGTCAGAGGTAACTACATCTTGGAATGTACAGATATCAAGGGTTAAAGGTTCACCTCAACTTAGGTAAACTAATTGCAAATATATACAAATAAATTTGTTGCGTCTATTATGAACAAATTCTTGAAATATTAATAATTATATAATATTATATATATATATATTATAATAATATATATATTATATGATATATATATTAATATATATTATATATATATATAATATATATATTAATATTATATATATAATATTTATATATATATAATATATATTATAGTATATATATATATATATATATATATATATATTAAAGTATATATATATATATATTATATATATTATATATATATATATTTTATTATATTATATATATATATTTATATATATATATAATATATATATATATATATATATATAATATATATTATATATTATAATATGATATATATATAGTATATATATATATTTATTATATATTATAAATATATATGAAAAAGATAAGATCATACTGTAACAATTAAAATGAACTACGGTTACACATGTTGTACGAATCATGTAGAGTGTCAATTACATGCACTCTGTAAAAAATTGGAATGTTTTTTAAAATAAAGTACTCTGTCAAGCGCACTTTTAAGTGCTGAAAATATTTTAGCTAGCGAATATACGTGAGAAGAAAGGCAGTTTCGTTTTTGTCATTTGATGTTTACAAAGCGGTAAGATAATGCTGAAGTTTTGGTTCATTGTTGTCAAATTTAGCAGAAAATCGTAGAAATGCTTACGAAACGTAAGGAATTTCTTAATTCGTAAGATTGCTATTTCACGTGCTACGAATTTTAGAATGTGATTGCAGATAAATATGTAAGAAAACTAAATTTCGGCCAGGAAGCAGGTAGGATAATTTCATTTTATTTTTTATTTTTTTTATTAGCAATGGGATTAGGAAAGTTTTTGGGAGTGATCTGACTTAAAAATAAGAATTGTGCAAAATATTTGTGTTAGTTGTATTCATATTTTTTCCTTATTTGAAATAATTGTAAAACTAATCAAATGACAATGTTTTTACTATGTTCTAACTTCTATTCCAGTAGTATGAGTGACATTTCGAACTAGTGCTAGAAACCGCAAACCGCTGACACACATTTGTTTCTAGCTTCTAGCACGTGTCGACCTATATTCTGGAATACACCCAATATTAGTGTCTACCCCTATGTTATATCAGGTACGGGGAATCGATTAGTGTGTAAAGAAGGATGCCTAGGATGCTTCCTTGTATGAGTTGCCCGCCGCCCCTTTGTCTAGCCTATTTCTAGCACGACATATCCTACGTCATAGAATACACCAAATATTGGTGTCTATTCCTATGTTATAAGGTATGAGAAATCGATTGGTGTAAATTAGAATGTGCTGGGATGCTTCCTTCTACGAGTAAGTACCCCACCCCCCTTTTTCTAGCATTTTCTAGCATGCCATGTCCTACGTCAAAGAATACACCAAATATTGGCGTCTACCATATGTTTAAGGTATGAGTAATCGATTGGTGTATATTAGAAGGTGGTATGATGGTTCCTTCTATGAGTTAGTACCCCCCCCTTTTCCTAGCACTTCTAATACGATATATCGTATGTGACGGGATATACCCGATATTGGTATCGATTAGTACATAATCGACATTGTTGAATCGATTCCTGTGGTTTTTAATGGAATCGATTCACTCCTAACATGAGTTAGTATTAGATATTCCCCTACCCCTCTTTTTTCTAAGCAACTGTGCAATCATTTTTGTTATTATCGAGCTATGAAGCCGAGCTCGATGTTGCTTAGTATGTTTTGAGGTATGCCGAGTCGATTGCCGCTATTGCCGAGCCCGGCGCGTTTCAGTCGTTGCGGTTTTAGAACGCACCAACATGCGTTTTTCGTAGAGGACTTACCCTTCGTCAAAAACCTATCATGACGGGTGTCAAACAAGGGTAGAATGTCTCAAAAATGAGATTCCCGTAGTTACTTCCGAACGCCAGAGTCCCTATGGCCCCAGCCGGGGGTCATTTATTTGTTTCAACGACACCAAAATTAGCATAATCTATTAAGCAATGAGAGATATGATTGTTTATAAGAGAACATTGTATATATTCCTCTTCAAACTTGAGCTATTCTATTCTTTTATAAATTATGGCAACATTGTGTATCCAATGTTTCAAAAGCCGTTACGACGTCTAAAAGGGGGTGGTGAGGGTCCCCGCCGCCAAAACCTAAAAAACTGGCATTAGAGAGCTGAAATTCTGGTTAAGATGTTATAGAAGAGAATAAATTGAAAATAGAATGTTTATTGTATAAAATATAAATGGAGCGTAACCATAATAGATAGCCGAGTAACCGGATACTTGGTGCTTAGCTGCTGGAGAAAAGGATTACGCCTACGCCCACATAGTAGCTATGAATAATATCAATAGGTTTGTCACTAATCTATGTTTTAAGTTTGGGTTATCAAGCCTCTGTTGAGCGTCAGTTTTGGGATTCCCATAATATATTTATAGGGAGGGGGTACCTGTTTCTAGCTTCTAGCAACGTACCTGACCTATATTCTGGAATACACCCAATATTAGTGTCTACCCTATGTATAGGTATGGGGAATGGATTTAGATGGTAATATAGTTTAGAAGGATATGTAGAATATATGGATTCCTTACTATGAGTCATTGATAGTAGCTATATATATGAACATATTTTAATATTTATAATATGTATATAAATTATATTTTAGAATCTGCAAATTGTAATGCTTTATTATATATATATAGTATATATGATATATTATTATATATAATATATATATTATATATATATATATACTATATATATATAATATATATATATATACTATAAGTATCATATTATATATATATATAATATATAGTATATATACGTGTATTATATATTACCGCCCCTTTTTTTAAGCATTCTATGCAAATTGACTATGTACTACATCAATAGAATATCAACTATAATATTATTAGATATCTAACCCTATGTTTTTTGAGGTATGAATGATTCGTATTGTGTGTGTCTTTAGAGAAAGTTGTTTACGTATATAATTGGTATTCTTCCTTTCATATGAATTAGATACCCCTATCCCTTTTTCTATGCAAGTAATTATACAATCATTTGTTATTATATTCGAACATATGAGGGTTATAACTTAGTGTCTAACCCTCATAATGTTCCGAGGTATGTAGTACTTGAGTTGATTTCTGCATTACCGAGAGATATGGATCTGAGTCATCCTAGATAGCGGCTTTGCACATGTGCTTAGCTAGGTGCTAATATTAATATTTTTGGTATTTTAAATAGAGCTTTTACTAAAGTTAATAGAGTAATATTATCACTCTTTACAACTGGCTAACCATGAGTTGTATTGAAGGTGCCTAGAGTTTTACCTATGGGTCCGAGTTTATTCACCAGCCGCCTAGCGTCCCAAGGATGGGAGGGGTCTGTAGACCCAAAAACTATCAGAAAAGGAATTTAAGAAGGTATTGAATGAATAGTGAGAGATGAATAATAAAAAATATAAAATGTAGATGTAATGGTTTAATGTATTCCGGATTACATGAATCTCGGAGCTATCAGTGTAGAGCCTATAGGAGTACCGGAGCATGGAAGTCAGGAGCGAGTTGTGATCGAGTGGAGGTACTAGATCTAGGAATTCTGCTCCACGTAGCATATATTGTAAGTTCAATGATGTGTGTTATGATATTGATTAAAAAAGGAACATAGTATTCCAGTAATATTTTTTTAATGTTGTTTGCATTAACCCCTAAGATAATTAAATAGTTTGAAGATACTGACTCATTGAGAGTAGAAAAAAAATATAGAAAATATCGATAAATAATACTGAAAATAATAGAAGATAGAAGGTATAGGAGGAGATAGTAAGAAAGAAGGAAGATGAAGAAGAAGAAAGAAGAAGTAGAAAGAAAGAAGAAGAAGAGAAGAAGATAGAAGAAGAAGATAAAAAGTAGGAGAAGAAGAAGTAAAAAGAGAAATGAAAAGTAAGAAGAAGATAGATAGAAGAAGAAAGAAGAAAGAATGAGGAGGGGATGAAGGAAATAAAAAATCTTCTGTGACTCCCTTCATTTAATGAGGGAGCACACGGCACTTTGAGTTTTCAGCAATTAATGGAGATGAGAGAAACCGAGCTGATGGCTTTTAAAAACTAGGATTGTTGAAGGTTCTTTTTATTGGAGGACTAGTGGACTTAGGCCTACGTGGGTATAAAATTAAGCATATACCCGAGGTTTTAATTTGATAACTCTGCGATCGACGGGTAGAGTCAATGTTAGTAATTCCCGCTGAAGAGAGTAAAATCTTCTGTGACCCATTCATTTTTAAATGAATATAGAGTCAAGTAACGATTTTACTTACTTCGTCATAGCGGATTCGTAAGACAGTTGGACTTCCGCGTTAGCTGATAAGTTTAATAACAAACCGATGCTCTGTACTACTATATAGGTACCATCCACAGTCCCTAAATAAATAAAGACGCTTTAAATGTATTTATATTATATAAGCATCCTATCCGGCTTTTCTAATCCCCATAAATGCTGAGTTACTCTCAAGGCCTATAATAAAAGTAAGAAAAATGAAGATAAGTAAAGAAAAAGAAGAAGAAGATAGAAAAAAAAGAAGAGCTGAAGAAGAAGAGAATAAGAATGATATATGTTAAGTTATAAGGTCGTTACTACTACAATATCTACCTTTTAAAATATACATTTTTTTTACTCACAAACAGTAATTATATATATAATAATATATTATATATATATATATATATTATAATATATTATATATATATATATATTATATTATATATATATATATAGTATATATATATAATATATAATAATATATATATATAGTATATTATATATATAATATATATATTTATAATATATTTAATATATTATTATATAGATAATATATATATATACATATATATATATATATAATATATATATATATTATATATATTTATATATATTATATATATTAAAGTATTTAAAAAAAATACTCTAAAAAAAACACTTATAAAATATCCTACAAAATATCTTTCGGAGATTTTTGACACAAAGAGCATTTTGAAATGCTGTTTCATAAGGGCTTGAAAATTATTAATTTTTATATTTATTATATTATATTTATGGGGAGAATGAACTGCTTTAATGAGATTTTTCTTGGAAAAAATATGGTAAAAATTTCCTAACCCGCACACACACACACACACACACACACTGCACACACACACACACACACACAAACACATACACAACACACACACACACACACACACACACACATACACACACACACACACCTACACACACACACACACACCTACACACACACACACACCTACACACACAGACACACACACGCATACACACACACACACATACCCATACACACACACTATTGTTTTTCATTATGTCGTACGTAAATTTCGACAATTCATTTTACGCTTCTATGTAGTTGGGCGATATATATTTTTATTTTTTTAATTTATATAACCATCGCTAGAAATACGTTGCTGACTATTAGGCCGCGTGTTTGGCAGTCGTGTTTTAGATATAATAGTTAATATTATTATACACTATTTATTAGATAATTGCCCTATAGAAATTATCTAATAAATAGTGTATTTATTAGATAATTTCTATAGGGCAATTATCTAATAAATAGTGTAATTTTTATTAGATAAAAATTACACTATTTATTAGATAATTGCCCTATAGGAAAAAGAAATTTCAAGCGTTAATAAATTAATTAAACCTTCCCTACAAAATATTTCCGAACCTTTAAAGGTATTTTATATATCAACCAGACGCAAGGAATGGAAAGGTTTTTTATTATAAGAAATAATATGAGTATTATTTCAACAACAACACCAAAATAAAAAGAGCAAATTACACTACCAGCGAAAAGAATTGCGCTTTATCAACCTTTCAAATGTTCTAGAGGAGGAAAAAGTACAGTAATTACACTTGGGGACATAAAGACCTTAAGAAGGTACCATTTAATGAAATTTTAATAAAAATATTTTGTAGAATCGTTTTTTATCGTTGCTTTATTGATTAGCATTTTAATAGCTCTATTTTTTTTTTAATTGATTTATATTAAGTTTAAACTTTTAGGTTTAAAATAGATATAACTTTTAGATATTATCGTCTAAACTCTAAAGCATAGGCTCGCAACCTGGGCAATAGCTTTATTAAGAGGGCAGTAAGCTTTAATTAATAAGCGGTGAGGGTGAGCTAACATAATAAAATGAAATTAATATCTTCAATAGCAATTGTATATATAATAATAATAATAATAAGTAATAATAATCAATATAATAATATCAAAATAATATAATCAATAATAATAATAATAATATAATAATATAATAATAATAATAATAATAATAATAATAATAATAATAATAATAATAATAATAATTAATAATAATAATAATAATAATAATAATAATAATAATAATAATAATAAAATAATAATAATAATAATAATAATAATAATAATAATAATAATAATAATAATAATAATAATATAATAATTAATAATAATTAATAATAATAATAATAATAATAATAATAATAATAAAATAAATATATAATAATAATAATAATAATAATACATAACAATAATAATAAGAAAATAGAAAATAATAATATATATAATAATAACTAATAATAATAATAATAATAATATAATAATTAATAATAATTATAATAATAATAAATAATAATAATAATAATAATATATATATAATAATAATAATATATATAATATAATAATAATAATAATAATAATATAATATAAATAATAAATAATAATAAAATAATAAAATAATAATAGATAAATAATTAATAATATAATAATAATTATCAATCCCATGGGAATTATCCTATCCCAGCTAGAGTAAATTGTCCAAGAAATCCCCGAAAACTTATGGATATTCATGACCTTGATATTACTGATCAAATTATTGAATCTTGTATGCATTAAGTGCCGCAGTCACAATATTCGGTACCAGATCACATTTCAATACCTTATCAAAAACAGAAAGTAATTTGTCCTAGTATTGAAAGGGGCTTTTATTGCACACACGTGGTTGTGCCCTTTGAACCCGAAATAGCAGATAATAAAAATATAATATAATAATAATACTAATAATAATAAATAATAATAATTATAATAATAATAATAATAATAATAATATAATAATAATAATAATAAAATAATAATAATAATAATAATATAATATAATAATCAATTAATAATAATAATAATAAAATAATAATAATAAGAATAATAATAAAATACAATATATATAATAATAATAATAATAATAATAATGATAATAATAATAATAAATATAATAATATAATAATAATAAAAGAATATATAATAATAATAATAATAATATAATAATAATAATAATAATACTTAATAATTACAATAATATTAGACAATACTATCAATCTATAATAATAATAATAATAATAATAATATAATATAATAATAATAATAATAATAATATAATAATAATAATAATATAATAATAATAATGAATAGCGATTGACGTAAGAATA
>JABUQX010082436.1:0-22500 GCA_015478945.1 Trachelipus rathkii | reverse complement strand
TTCAATTTAAATGTTAGTTACGTGAAACTATAAAAAATAACGAAATATTAAGAATCTCTGTCGAAAAAGAACTTTGAGTAATGCTACGAATATCAATTGAATTATAATATCATATATATTATATTATTACTATATAGGATATACATACACATAATATAAATATATACTATATATATATCATATTGTATACACTATTAATATAATATATACTAATATATATATAATATATATATATATTATATAATATAAGATATATATATATTATATTACCATATATGTATATATATCATGTGTTTTTACATTGTTAGACAGTATTATCTTATATAATATATTATATATATATATATACTATGTACTTATATATTACTTTATATATATAATATATAATATACCCTCTTACTTCTCTAATACTAATAATAATAACTAATTAAATATAAATAATTTTATATTTCTAAATAATTATATATATACATATTCTCTATATATATATGCCATATATTATATATACTAGTATAGTGTAGGTAGGGATTACTTAAGTATGTCTATCATAATATTATTGCCATATGTATTAATGTTTGTTCTTTCAAATTTTAGAGGGACTAAATTTAATACCCTATAATTAATTGTTATTTAAATTTTACTAAAAAACTTTTCTATTACTTGAATAATGTAATGGTTTTTAAAATGAATAACTATTTTGCGTTATTCCATTCAAATAAGTACATTTCTCATTATTTATTTAAATCTCTCATACATAGCACTAAATTCCAAACATTGTAACATTGACTATATTTAAGGAATAAATACATAGTGCGCCGCGTTACATTCTTTATTACTGACTCTCCTAAAAAGGAGGATCTGAGATCATCGTTTCAAAATCAATCATTCCGAAATGATTAGAGACTGAATGTGAAATGCAGGTTTTAGTAGATATGAAACCCTACATTATTAGATATTGAAAGCGCGGATATGTCTTGACTGAATTTCATCTGTCGGATCTGGTTTCGGCTTTAATATTCCTTCGTAATGCAGATAGATTTTTTTTTTT
Organism: Trachelipus rathkii; assembly: GCA_015478945.1. Classification (NCBI taxonomy): domain Eukaryota; kingdom Metazoa; phylum Arthropoda; class Malacostraca; order Isopoda; family Trachelipodidae; genus Trachelipus; species Trachelipus rathkii. Next base: position 21,452 of record JABUQX010082436.1, on the reverse strand, counting down.
TTAAAATTTAGAATTACAAAAGTATATTTTGTCATCTTGCTCTTATCGTCCGATTCGCTTCCGTTAGGCAATTCAAAGATCCTAGAAGCGGTCTATGATCGCTCCTCATGTCAGTGTATCCGTGACGGATACACCCGCTGGCGATCCCACGCGTCTCAACCCAACTCCCTTCCTACGATAAACGGTATTCAAAAACGTGATGCAATCACGTAGAATTGGGAATAGCTGGAGGGAGAGTATTAAAGACTTTACAAGCGACCATTTTTTCTATTTTGGAGTCTAGATTGTTGATAGAGTTTAATACAGCTAGATATTTAACCTTTCCTTAAATAGAGGCTCTCTTCTGGATTGTGCGTCCCATTAGGAAACTCTCTCTTTTACTAATGCTTAATTCGTGTGTTGGTAATACAATTCTATCCACTCTGGCATACCCTTAATCAACCACCAGGTCGGAAGCAACGGCATTGAGTATCTGGGCCAATGAAACACAACGATTTTTCATTATTTCAATCAGCCCTCATTTGTTTGGCTTTTTCTTCCTTTACTGGCACTTTTCAAATTGATGAGTTGACGGTGAACCATTGAATGATTTGAATTCATTTTTTTAGGACTTATTCTTCAACCCTAACAAAACCTATTTTAATTATTTATTACCTATTTTATTCGTTAGTTTAAGTTCCAAGGTTTACTGCCAGTGTACTATCACTTAAACACACACACCCACCATCCACAACAGCACATCCTCCCTACACACTACCCACTCACACACTCAATGCGTTCCCATATTAAGAACGAGCGTCTATACTAAAATTAACCGCATACACCTGAGCACTTACATTTGCTCCTTCCATTAGACACTGTATACACTCACCCATAGACAACTACACCACACTTATATTTGTTACACTATTTAGGGCTACAACTTAAAAATGAAATTTGGATCTAACAGAACTCATATATAAACGCAGCTTCGTGCATATATACTAGTAAGAAAGGATATAGCTCAGGCAGTACAACACTAACCAGCAACAAAACACACAACAAGCGTGTACACTGAGCACACGCAGCACACACACGTACCACATACAAGACAATAACTTAATACTTCCAAGTCATGGTTACGCAGGGCTGATTATACACGAAAATATAGGATTATAGTTAATTCGAAATAATTAAACATTCCTATAAAAGTAATTGCATATAACAGCAAGGGTCCATATATTAAGATAAAATACAAGAAGTATATGTGGGTCTCAACCAAGTAAAACATTAAGTTGAAACCATCTCTTTACATGTGAGGCAATAGGCAAGACCACACGGGACAAGAACAATATACTCATATAGTAAAAATAGGAGGTAAAATGGATGGAGTGCCAAGAATATCTCGTAGAGTCGCCTCTGTAGAAACTAAACTACAAGTAATATTTATACTCTATATTTTCTATTAGCCTTAAACCATGGTATCTGCTGTCAACCTATAACGACATATATCAGAGGTTCTCATACCATTTAGATAAATATATTCAGATCGCGACATTTATCACTTAGGTACTTATGATTCAAAGTTGTTACTTTTATTGCAATCAATAATGTATTTGATTTTATATTTCAACATGGAATAATCAGTATACACTACATCAATATTCATAAATACCCGAGTATTTAAATGATTTGTTATGGTCACTCTTTACTACAGCATACTCGGTAGCACGGTGATCCGCTCTCTATTTTTAGATCACTCTCTTAAATATTTTACCGTAATAAATATAAACGAATATCTAGTTTTACATGAATGAATATATAAGTCCTGGTTAGGTACATAGGCTCATAGTGCTTTACGAACCTCTCATACTCCATCTAGGATTAGTCGTCTGAGCTCTATGGCAGAAAACCTATTTTTATGGGCTTACGTCTCGATCTTTCTTTTAGATTTAGGTTCGTTATGAACATTTTATACATGTGGCAACAGACCATTTTTTAGTTCTTTTAGTGTTAGTCACAGTCTCTCTCGGTTGCTCTCTCAGCCACATTCTCATATGTGCTATTCAATCTAGGAACCCTTAACTTTTATCGCCTTCAGAGAATATAAATAATGTAATTGTAGTGTTGATTTACATTTATATATGTATGCTAATGGTGGATATTGAAATAGAGGATTTTATAATTATTTTTTCTTTATATTATTTCATTAATGATATATTATATTTTATTTTATTATATTTATATATTAATATATTAGAGTTCTAATATTTTATAACATGGTTGGTTAGGTTCTTTGATATATGTCATCTTTAGAATTATTGAGATATATCTATTAGTTGAGAATATGTGAAGATTCATTCATCTTATCTAATACTCATTCATATGTTTTGATTATACTTGTGTTACTTTAATGTATCTACTACGTATATATCTCGGTATATACTTAAATGACCTGTTTAATCTGTTACTATTTGGTGATTATCCTATTAATCCATATTTAATTTATGATAGAAGTTTTAATTTGGTCAATATCGTTTTGTAAGACATCAATATTTCCTATAATTCATCTGTATAATATATCTTAGTTTTTTATCGACTATCATCTATAATACTATAGCTTATTATCTGAAAGTTTAATCTTTACGCCATGCTCTTGTAAGAAATTATAAACTATTGTGTTTGTCGGATAGTCTTTTGTAATACACTATAGTATATTACTCCTTTTGCTTTTTATGGAATATGTAAGTGAATAAATCTATTTATGTGTGCGAGTATAAGTCTTATTCTTATACTTTTATGTCCTAAATTTAGTAGTATAATCATATATAGTTTAGGTGAATTTAGTATACTATACTAGTATATTATGATAGTACATCTATATAATACTATATTTATATATACTATTTTATAATTATATTAATACGTATAAATAATATAGCATGATATTATATATTATATAATTATATCGTTGAAAACTGGAACGCGTCATAAAATATTCAATAAAACTTTAGAATCTATATTGGGAAACGAATTAATTTTCTCAATATATATATTATTCTATAAGTTAATTACTTCTCTCATAATATTTTCATATTTTAATCTTCTGCTCTAAATGTGAAAGCGTTATTTTATTGATAATATAATATAAAAATCTACTTACTAATTTTACTATATATTATTATATATTATTATTATATAATTTATATTATTTTAATTTTATATTATATTGATAGGAAATTAATTTATCTAAGTAGTATAAATATTATCGAGTTATATATGACCTTTTTCGTGGTGTGAATTGCTCTAGATTATTTTATTATTATTATATATGTATGTAGTTATTTTATTAATTTCAGTTTTGAAGTTACGTTAACAAGATATCTCGATGGATTCATTATATTTATATTATTTATTTCATAATTTTTAGTATTTTATTAAGGTCTCAATTATTCCTCAGTGTAATTTATTATTGAATACCTTAGTTATATATATTGATTCATATCTTACTAATTTAATAGCTATTATAATATTTTGATTTAATAGATGTTAGTGTATATTTATATTTATACATATTATATTATGTTAATTATTATTTTATATTATTTATAAAATCTCGATAGAGTAGTATTCTATAGTATTATTGTATATAGTTATTCTAAATATATAGAGTAGAGAAGTTCAAATTCAAGTATATTACTAGGTAATAATATATGGATTTGCAATAACATCTACTCATTATCGTCGCCTCGTTTTCGTCTGAGATTAATTAGGTAAGGTGACTTTGTATGTGTTATATTTAAATTTTATAATTTTTGTGACTTCATAACTATAATAATAGTATTTTATATACTAATCTCGTATCTCTACAATTGATATATTCTTCACCTCAAGATACATAACTCTCTCATTTATTCCTTCAGATTCTACTGTTAGATAATTCGTAAATCATATCTGTTGCTCGAGATACCGCTTAATTGATTTTAATATTGAGTCTTTCATATTTTATTCTTTGGAATTATACTGAGTTTTGATGTATGAAATGCGGTTTTATTCAATTTCCTCTAATAAAATAATTTGAGTGATAGTTAGGTATATTAATTTATTGCATTTATATTATAATAATCACGCTATAATTCTCTGAGATTATATATCTTCTATTATAATATTACATTGGCTTAGTTAGAATACTATAAGTATATTGTATACCTTACTCTCTACTCCTTACTGATGTCTCTCATTGAAATTCATCAGTCTCAATGTGTATTGAATAGGAATTACTACTCACTAGAGACTTTTTTACTCTCGTATTTTATATATTTAATTATTATTTTATTATTATATACCATCCAGGTCATATACCATCATCATTCGATTAAGCCTTTTCAAGTCTATTCCATTATTCAATAGAGAATACTTTATGGTTTATATTTTTATTATTTACATTATTTATATATTAAATTAATTTCTTATTATTCTAGGATTTAATAATTCACTCTCTCTAAATAATTTAGATGTATATTCTGTTATTTGAATTAGTATTTTGTGATAATGGTTTATGTGTAGTTTGATTATGGTGCAGATAATTATTATTTTCTAATGGTATCTTTTTTTGATAATCTCATCATGACTATCTTATTCTATTAACTCTATGAGCTCTTTATAATTCTAATAATAAAAACGTGCTCCATATGTGTGAGACTGCATTATATTTAATTTTAATTTTAATCGTCTCATTTTCTTTAAATCATTACGCTGTGTATTTAACTTCGTTTATCTTGTATTATATTATGTAATTAATATTTTGTCTGCATTTAGCCTTTTCTCATATAGCCACGAATATTTGACGTCTCTATGAGACGTATGAAAACATCTGCCAAATCCTTGATAAAACCAGTTACCATGATTATTATTATATTTATTGTCATTATGTACGTTGCAGTGACTAGTGTATTACATTAATAGATTAATGTAATTAAGTTAGTGAGTATCATAGTGACGTGAGTCATAGGTCTTAGGTATGGTTATAACACAGGAAACCATACGAAAGATCTCCGAAATAAGTGGATATTCATTCTTGGACGATAACTTTTCTATGGTAGGGAGATCGCCTACCTACGGATTTCGGTGGGTGCCTCTCCTTGTCTTTGGATTTAGTGGAAATTTATATATTATATGTTTGTAACTTTCTCTGGAGCTATCTAATAAGGATATAATTTTATATATACTCGCCTCTATACCATTTGCTCAAGAATCTATTAATATTGTTGTGGTGCACAATTTTCATAGCAGAACTTTCAATATAAAAGTTTATCAATTATACATTGTGTACTAAGTTTTACGCAGTTCGGAATATAAGTGAGTAATTATTTAACGAAGGGTACTTAGTACTGAGCTCCTAGCCGTTATTACAATAAGTGCTTTCCTACCTTAACCTACTATAGTTGTTCGGATTTGCAAGTGATCATATTATCCAATATTTAGATTTGCGTATAGATCAATATATCTATCCTTAAATACTTCTCAGTTTCGTGATTAAGTTCATATCGTTTGACGTGTTTTACAAACATGTGACCTTTTTTCACTTTTTTTTTTTCATTTTCGACCAACGTTCAAAGATGGCGGAGTGATTGATTAATCCATTCTCTTTGCTCTTTGCAGCAGGAAAATAAACAGCAACATTTTTTTAAAGATTTTTCTCCCCGTTCTGTGTGGAAGCATATTTAAACACTTTTTATTACTCATTAATATTATAATACTTAATATATATCTATATATATATAATATATATATATATATATATAATATATTCTATAATATATATATACTTATATATATATATATATTATATTATTATAATATATATTTATATATATTTATTATATATATATAATGCTTATTTCAGCTAGGTATCATTGTCTCACACCCTATTAACTATTGTGTATTAATTTATTTACTATCGATAATGGTTATTATATATTTAAATAAATGTTGTATTTTTTTCCCCGATATACTTTAGAAGGGTTTGCTCTTTTTTTTAACCAAAATCAAGCAATACATAGACTAAAATTTGCCAGATTATTGACACTTTCAAAAACGTTGTAAATACGAGAAACACATAATTAAATGAAATATTAAAAGTTTTAAAATCTAATTTCCTCAAGACGTTTAATCGAAGATTATACCTTAACTTAAACGTATCAATAACTTACACTTATAATGGTAATTTATTTTTTATTTATAAAATTCATTTAAATTATATTTGTATTTAATAAAAAGGAAACAACAACACCATTTGGCCCGCAGGATGAGCCCGCTTCGTTAAGATTATATTAGTTTTCGATACTACATACAACTCAGACAAATAAATATTAATATAATTAAATTTTTTTATCTTCTTTTCCACCATAAACAATTTAAACAGGAGCATGAGAGTAAATTACCCTATATACCGAAATATCATACCGCTATATATACTATACTATATATATTAATGTAGATGAGCTAATCAGGTAGTGCGCCCTAAGGTAATATACCTTATATATAATATATATGAGAGAAGTATGAGTTCATATGACATATTCCAACCAACTAGATATTACATGTAATAAATGATAAATTAATTATAAATATATATAAATATATACTTATATTATTACATATATCTAATATCATTTAATATATATAATACATTATATATTAAATATATAATATATATTAAACTATTAATTTCTATTTATTACTTATTTCTAAATTAACTTATAATATATAATCACATAATTCAAAGTAATATATTATCTTTTTAAATATATATATATATCTTAATAATTGATCATTATTATATTATATATATATATAATATATATATCATATAAATATAATTTTATTATCACAGTACTTAAATATATATATATATTTAATATATTATATATATATATAACTATATATTATATATTATTAGTGTACTTTCGTAATATACTATACTATATATATATTATCATTATCATTTATATATATATTAATTTAATATTATATTATTTATATATATTATTATATAAATATATTAATATAATATTAATATAATATATATATTATTATATATATATATATTAATATTATTTACTTATATATAATATTATAATATATATATATTATATATATATATATATATTATTATATAATAAAAATTATATATATATATTTAATATATTATATATATTAACTATTTATATACATCTAATTATATAATAATATAAAATATATTATAATAAATTTATTATATACCTATTTATATAATATATTTATATACTATAGTATATAATATTATATATATATATATATATATATTTATATATATATATTATATATATAATATTATAATAATATTATATAATATATATATATATACTATATATGGATTATATTACTATATATATTAAATATTTTATAATATAATATTAATATAATATATATATTAATATATATTATATATATATATATATATATATATTAATATTATTTATTATAATATTATTTATATAATTAATAAATATATATATATATTATATATATGAGTGTGTGTGTAATTATAATGTTAGGTGGTGTGTGTGGTGCGTGCATTGCCTAGTCGCACAAGTGTAAATGATAGATCCATGCGCATTAAATACAAGATTCAGGAAAGAACTCATAATACTCCCAAGAGATGCTTTGCGACATTCCCGAAAAAAAAGCCCCTTGCGAAATATTACGATTAATTAAAAGGATGCCAGAAAAATGAAACTCCTAAAGCCACTTCTCACCAGTCTAGTTATAACGTTTTATCTAATAATTCTCATAATGAGTACGAGTGAGGAAACAAACTTCACTTAATAACCATCATGACATGTTATTTCAGAAAGTGTTTATGTATACTAATGTTTTTATTTTTATTTTTATGTTACTCTTATCACTATTTGCAGATTTTTCGAGAGTGTTATGGGGGTGGTAGTGTTTTTATTATGTAATGGTGTGAAGCGCGTAAAAAAGAACTATCTTATTATTGACTTTCTTTTAGAGCTATAAACCATTTATTTTTTTATTTTTAGCTGATATGAATGAGTCAACTTCAACAATGTAGATGAAGAAGTCTATTTTAACCAATTAAGAAAGTTGTTTTAAAATTGTTCTCTAAAAATTAATATTTTCTTAATTAACTCATTCCAGACCTATTATTTAACACAATATATTTTATTTATATTTAATCTATTTATTATTATTATATTATTATTATTTATTATTCTTACTCTATTATGTAAATATTATTTATTATTAATTAATTAATTTATTAATTATTATTATCTATTATTTTATTATATCATATATTAATAATAGAAGCTTCACATTTTAATGAATTATATAAAATTTTTAATTTTTATTGTTGTAAAAATTTATTTAATTATGAGTTTATTGTATTGTAGGATAATACTATAAATGATTATTTATTATTATGAAATAATATAATTAAAATATGTAATCGTTAGGATTATAATTTAATTATTTATATTATTATTCATTATTCATTCATTATTAATTTTATTATTTAATTATTCTATTTAATATATATTAACTTCCAATTTTATAGGGATGTAGAAACGAAGTCATATTAATTTTGTAGAGTAAAAATACAAGCGCCTGTGTGCTTATGTGAATGACCCAATTTAGTTGTAAATATAATATTCATATATATATATATATAGTAATATATTAAGAAAATATTAATCATATATATTTATTTAAAAATCACAAATTAACATTATTATTAACAATTATATAATAAATACACTTATAATAAAGAAGTCATATTACTCATATATATTATTAAGCATATAATTAAAGTAAATATCTTAATATAGATAGTGTAGATGATCCATTAACACATACTACATAAAAGGATAATAATATATAAGGGATTGATTAAGTTATATGTGAAATTACATTTATATTGAGATTATATATTAATTAACTTAGCTTATTAATTATTAATACTATAAGATTAATTAATACACAAATTACATGTTTAATTAAAGATTTTAGAGAGAGGGGCTCTAACGTGTGATAGCATATGAGATTGCTATTGAAGGATGATAGAGCACCAAAATAGAACTCTTAGTTTACATATGTTTTACATATAAGGACTTCCAGGACGCATGACGACAAGGCATATAAAGCAAAACAGCATAATAATCTATTGGAAGAGCTATTAGAGAGCAGTATTACTGCTGAATCTTCCCTATCTAGGGGATAGCCTGATTATAATTAAAACCGCATAATCAATCATATTATCCCTAATTTCAGGTTGGGTTTATAAAATTACATTTCTCAAGAGGAGTTGGGCTGCGTGAAGAAACTTTTAGATGCGATATATATAAATAATATATAATATATATATATTAAAATTAATAACTTATAATATATATCCATATCCTATATTTATATATACTATATTATATATATCTTAATAAATAACTGAGTAATATTGCAGTACTTATTAATAAATATTTTAATATAATTTATATTATATATTAGTAAAATCAAGTTAAGATAGTGATGTGACCTATATTATAGTCATGAATCATATATATAAGGATTAAGATGTAGCATAATGCGCATACTCTCCAGTACAATGACGGATAATTCGACCGCTTTTTCACCACGATATTGCCTTTATGGTTTATGTATGACATTCCAGTGCAATAATGGTTTACGCGACTTATAACTGTCTGCATTTAAATATCCCCCATCTTTTGTATTTACATCCTCACAGTACAAATCAATTCTTAGATTAATGACACCAATCACTAATTTATTAACCACACTCACTCTCATATACGACTATTTACTTAATATCCTTAAACCTAACCAACCTAAATTTCTGACTGACAAATACATTCATATAACAGTAAGACATCAATAATCACCATTATGATCGCTTACCTTTATGTGTGGGGGAGAAAAAAGAATTGTCCTCGACTTTCCCAATCTAAGTAATAGTCCTAAGCGTGTCGCAGATGGACCGTACTGACATAGGACGGTGGTAGTTTAACTTGTCAGCGCGTTTGCGCCCCACTATCTAACCACCATATGTTTTGCCTAGGAAATGCTAATGCATTTCTCGCAGAAAGAGAGTCCGTTAGATCTCGCCAGTAAAGCTACGGCCTTTCATAATCTATTTCGGCGAAAATGAATTGAATACGTATGTCTGGTACAAAAGAAATTCTAGTCAGAGGCAATATAAAATACGTTCAGTGTGACTGAGCGAGATTTAGTATCTTAGAAAGGGCAGATTATGATTTGACTACGTCTGTGACTGAAGAAATGATGGTAAAGGAAACGGTGAAACCTGAGCTGAGGTGTGGTGTGAAATGATGGTGTGCTGTGTGCTGGTTGGAAAGGAATGAGAGGGGGAGAGAAGGAGTTGCAATATTGACTGAGATGAGATAGTGGGGTCAATAGTAAAAAAGCTATGGTAAGATAATTGGGTGTGTGTGAGGCCGCCAAAGAAATTTTAAAATCATGGGATATAACATTTAAGCTTTGAAAGGGTTGCAAAGTAACTGGGGGAATGTGAGCATGATCATCTTCTTCATACACCATCCACTGAGGTAGATTACATCGTCTGAAAGATTTAAATTATCTTCGCAATTTTATTAGAATAATCAATGAATGAACCTTGTTAAATTCTACACGGCTAAATAAGCTTTAGTTACTTTTAACGTATAATAGAAAGATGATATAAAAAAAGGAGAAACCTTTATTAACAGGTGGCTTTGGGGTGTGGGAGAAAAATGTAAAATGGTGTAGGAAGGTGATTTGATGTTCCTTAAGGTCATTAATTAAGGGATTACAGTGATACTTAATTACTTTAAACAACAACATGAGTAGCTAATAGATCACTTAATACTCAACCAATAATTATTATAGATTTCATCTTCTGCTTTATGTGTACTTCGAGAGTTTAAATGAATGAGATTCAAGTTTCTAGTTTCTGCGTAATCTATCTCAAGACATCATAAGTTTGAAGGTTATTATTAATATATAGTATATATACTGGAGAGTTACTTAACTTATAAATATTGTACAATAAAACGATTATATACGATGAAATACTCTCACAATACTGATATCAATGTGAATACTCTAAATATTGCATCACTCTCTTTATTTCACATTTCTTCTCTTTCTATATAATTGTTATATTGAAATATATTAAAGGTATTCTTTCATACTAGAAGCTATCTCTGCTATAATACATAATTATCGGCTCCCACATGAAGAGAGGAGAATTCATTTAAGACATTCAAACATTATTCTACATCTAGCTCACATATTTTCCTACTAATACAGCTTCCTCTGACTATCTAAAGTACTTTATCGAGCATATAATCACAACATGCTTCAACCATGAAACGGTAACAAGTCTGGAACATACGCACAGCTATATTCTAAATATTTTCCAAACTACAACTACCTATTATAAACATCTCTGTAGGCTGAATACGTTTGCGCCGTGCGAGGTAGGTAATAGAGTAACTTACCAGTGTACGACTACTAATCCTTTTAATCTTCGAGTTAATCACAAAGAAGAAACTCTACAAACTGTCTCGATAAAAACTTAGCACAATGGATGACATCAATCAGCGAGCAATTATTGTTTTTTATTGGCGAGAAAGAGCCATAAGTAGGATAGAATTATATAGCAAAATACCAAGTAATTATATAATATCAATATAGCGACTCATGGGAAATGAACTTATTACGTTCGATGAATAAATAACATATAAACATTATTTTTAGTAAATTAAATATGAACAGATATTATATTACTGTTCTTCCTTACTTGGAAAAAAATATAGTAATTTATTCATATATTCAGAATGTGATTAATAAGTTAAACTCTGCTGCTAATAACTATGTCAAAAGATAATAAAGCTGATATAAGTCTTAATCTCCATTAGAGAACTATAGATGATCACGATTAAATAAGAAGAAAGAAAACATACTTTGGAAACTGTGATGACGTAATATATAATATAATAATATTAGATATATATATATAATAATATTATATATATTTATATTTAGTATAATTTGAATATTATATAATATTAATAGTATATAGATAGATTATTATTTCACAAATTTGTTTCCTTTCACGCATCCTTAAATTAGAAAAATGATGAAGTTCGTTCATAAACACATTAATTATGCATTTGTTCATATCATCGTCTCGTCGCATATTATTATATAGATTTTAATATTTCTAATATCGAGATAACGATATTTATTATATTATTATAAATTAAGTAGAGAGGGCACAATCTTACAGGGCAATGCTCAGCCTATGACTATCCAATCATAGTGACTGAAACGAATATAAAGTAGAAGCAACACATCTTCAAGATACTAGATTAGCACTTGTGATTATGTTTACTAATAGCTTTATAGATCTTCGGGTTTCAATCCCGTACATTTCACTCTATTTATAAATTTGATCTCAGCTCTTTATTTGATTTTGAAAGTATTGAATATAATATATATATATTATTAAAATTATTCAAAAATATATAAAATACAATATCAATACTAGAAATATGAAAATAACCATCTTAATTAAGTAACATTGTACAAATATATATATTTTATATTTATATATACGGAACATACACAAGGTTTCAAACATAGCATATATTATAAAAATATAATAAAACTACATAACTTTGACTTCCTTAAATAAGTGAGTTTTAAACTCTTAAATCCTTTAAGGTTTTTAAGTTAATTGGAAAGTAATGCACTTACCTATATATAACAAAAAAAGGGAAGTCATTAGTCGTATTAGAAACGATTGATATCTCACCACTTATATATATCTAGGCTTATACCTACTAACAATACCAAATCTAAAACCCACACTGATATTATAATAACATATACTAAGCACTATTCATTTATCTGGTAACAAACACATTAGTAATTATTTTAGTAAGAAATGGTAGGAGATAAGTCAGGTATAGTGGACTATATCATATATGATAGAAAAACGCATTTTAAACTAGAATAAATGTTATGTAGTATATTTAGATCACGTTAGGTATCAAATAATATGTACCTCAGGATGAGGCAAAATGGTATAGTACCACGAAACATCTTCACATCTTATTATAAAAAGGCGTATTAACTGTCTCGAGATATATTATATAAATTACAGTCAATTTTCAGAATGACGACACACTGCTAATCCAAAGAATTTTTTTTATTTTGGATATTATTCAATTCAAATAGCGCGAAAAGTGGTTCCTATAGTATACTATCCTTTTTATTCTTAATTATGTTGAATTACTCTTATGAGAGCGCGCTATTACGACTAATAAATTATAGGACACAGTAACATCGGATCTTACCACTCTAATTTACCGATCTAATTATTATTCTCCACTTCAATATCTTTCAGATATTCCGATTGACTTTTGTTTAAAAATTTATTGAAGAGATTTCTAAGGACAATAGTGCTACATTCAGTTAACGTATACCTTGATGATTAATCCAACGCAAAAGATATCACAATGGCATATATAAAAAGTACTTGAACGATCAATAAAACGTATACTAAACAAGTTAGTTATTGCATTCAAGGTTAAATGATATCCTAAGTAATAAGTTCAACAGCTTGTATTTTTTCCGATAAATAATATCGAAACAATAAAAAGATCATAGCAAATAATGTATTATAAAGAATAAGTGTTATTTTATAAAAAGATAAATTAAAATATAATATAAGTACTATAATCGTGCGGGCTATCTTTCTAAAGGATCACCTTAGACAGTGGGCAGAACATTACATAAGTGAAAGAATATGAGACACAATCACTACAAGAAACGTATTACATTTTTATGCGGAGTGCATAAGGGCATCCAATATGTATAATAGGAGTGATTTCAAGCACAAGGTTAGACACTATTCGTTGTGAATTGTGAGATACACGGGTGCTGAGATGATCTTTTAATTAGTACACAAAAATATATATTGCTTAATATAAGCTAAGAACTTATAGCGTGAGAGAGGAATGTTAGTAACAAATCCATTTAAAATGTATATTACTAGTGTACTGTGAATGGATAGTAAATGTGTCAGTAATCAAAATAAATTCCGACTATCAAAAATAAAATTAATTCTAAAAATAATAATATATTATGGTCTATGATATCTACACATTGCAACTAAAACCCCTCCATGATCTAAGATATCTGAAATAAACTTAAAAAGATAAACCGAGCGGACTCAGAGAGAGATATAACTACTATCAGTAAAGGGAGAGAGATCACTGGGCGAGTGATGAAAATTATTTACTGGAAAAATGATTAAAAAATGAAAATACAACGTTCTTATTTAAAGTTATTGTTCTATAGTCGACGTATAATCACAATACACTAACGAGATAAGATTACCAGAAAGACCCCGTATATCACACAACTATAACAATTCTCGAGCGTGCTCAAATCAGCCGCCATGAAAAATATATTTTGGAAAAAAGATTCTTATTTTTTTTTAACTAAACAGAATATAACCCCAGGGTAAACTGACAACAATGGCCACACGCATCCAAGAAGAGTGGCTGCTAGGGTCCCTCATACAGACCTGCACCCTCTACTGCTGCACAGAAACGTACGAGGCCGATCACAATCCCCCAGAAAAATGGGTAAGAAGACTGCTCTCCTCAGAACTGAGGAGTTTGACCTCACGTCACACCTAGCGACCCTGGGGGATTTCAGGTTGGCTTTCGACATTCAACATCTACAAGACTTTGTCAAATACTACCTTGACAATGGAGGTAGGAACATTCCAGTATTCAATGACAACAGACCGGGAATTGAGTGTCTTAGGATTTTATTGGAGAGAATGGAAAATATTTTGACAAGGCGTGTTTGTCAAACATAAGCAGAAAGAGAGCAGCTGTAAGCGAGGAGATCGTACAGGAGTTCTTCAATAACCTTCAAATCACCTTAGAGAATGTTCTTCCACTAAACCTAGTAAACTATTATGAAACAAACCTCACTAACAACCCAAAGGGGGAAATACAAATATTTAGGATGGGAACAAAACATGCGGAACTCATTTTAAATACCTCCAAGAGCGCAACATTCATTATGTATGCCATAACTGTGTCAGGAATATGTCTTTCCCCTTATGTCCTCTATAGGGCAGAAAAGATGCAAGACTCATATGTGATGGGTGGTCCAGTGGATGCCCGATATAGAAGAACATCCACTGGCTGGTTTGACTCAGATTCCTTTCTGGACTGGTTCAGGTCAGTCTAATCTTATACGTAAAAACATTACCGTAATAGAAGAACAAAGGGTACTAATGGGGATGAATCTCGCAATCACATATTTCACGTCAACATAAATCAAGAACTGCGTGCAAACAATATAACGGATGTGATTTCTCCTTCCTCCCAATAATCCACGCACACTAGCTCAGACGAACGACGACTATTATTAAGATTGTGGCCAAATGCTATCGGAGCTGCTGAAGAAGGAGGAAAATAGATGTCTCAAGTAGTGAAAACTCAGTGAGGGCTAAGCACTACACACCGACTTATGCCAAGGTGACGGCGAAAGAACAAATTCCCTTACATTTCATCTCGAATAATCGTAAGCCATGACGACAAGTGAAGGACCCTTGCTACGTATCCGGTTGAATGACCTGTGGAATCTTTGCCATTAATCCTCAAAATATCCCGTTCATATAGAGTCTCAAAAAACGACCACCTTTACAGCCCACTCCTGTCAGCCAAGTTTTATTATCCTACTTGAAAGAACAACGTGAAGTCGTAGCATCTGTCAAAAAAAGAAGAGGGCGGCTTTGTGAATTTAAAAGTCAGGCCAATAGTATTGACACGGTATCAGTAGACCTTCTTGAAGGAAGTCATCATCTGTACAGAACCAACACAGTCAGCTGGAGCCGTAAAACCCAGCCAAGCAGAGAACTAACCAGTGGCCGAAAGCGTGACCAGCCAAACTCTTCCAAATGTCATTGGGATACGGGTCGGATGATAATAACAGTGACGCACAAGTGAGGCCACATATTGAAAAGTGACATTGATGAAACTCAAGGAAGCGAAATGCCATATGGCCGCATCGGAAGTTTTACTACTGTGTGCCGCATTCTTAAGGTATTATCATATATATTTGTGACTATGTATTAGTAAAATATTTTGCAAACTTATTTTATGTAGGGAAAATAATAGAAAAAGTTAATGAGTTCAATGTTCATTGTACACTTAGTGCAATAAAATCCAGATACCTCGCGCCATAAGTAACATTGAAGGTTCCAAAACACACGGATTTAAGTTAATTCCAATGGTCCCTGACATTCAGTTGGCGTTTCTGAGGACCATTTTCGTGTGAAAATGAGAGTGGCAAATATGTATGACGGATGACGAAGAAAATAAAATTCCTTCGCACAACAAACATTTGGTAAGAGTATAATAAAACACTCGATAACGCCTCTGGCAACCAGTAAGTTGTTGTGTTTTGATATTAAAATAGATCTAATCAAAAAATGTATCTAAAAAATAGATTTTATTTTTTTCGTATTTCATATTTTTTCGATATCTTTTTTTCTATTTTGTATGTCATTTAACCAAATTTTCTGTCTTGTTTATATGAAATACAGTTGCGTTCGTGTCTTTTAACAACCTTAAAACACATACTACAAACTGTCAAATTTTATAAAAAAAATAATAAATTTCAGACCAGTTAATTGGTGCCACATTAACCCAATGGGGCTATTTGATAGGCACAGCTGCCACCAAGATTGTGGTCTAATAATACAACGCCTTTATACAAAAGAACATCAGAACCTTCCAGAAATCAGAAGTCCATGCTAAAATATCAAAGTTTGATAACATACATACATAATAGAATTTACACAAACCTTAGCATGGGAAAAAGTGGCAAAGAAAGGACATTAATAGCATCAACAATAATAATATGATATAATTACTAATATATATAATAATAATATATAAATAAATAATATAATATATATAATATAATATAACATCGTACAGCTCGATAAATACATGTATCTAAGAATATGACAATCAATCGCCACTAAAAACTAACCCAAAAAAGCCAAACAAGTTACCTGCAGCAAATCACTATACTGAGAGATATTTCTAAGCAATATAAAAGAAACAACTAAAATGATAACAGCAACAGATAGAATGGCAAACCCAGACCACACAGAGAGTCTGAGGCGTGGTAGGTAATAGTGCGAAAAATCAGCCCAATCTACAACTAACCATAATTATGAATATTCAATAAAACACTTTCATTATAAGTTCAACGACCAGAAATCCAAAAGTCTTTCTTGATACAAAGGGATTACAATAGACTCAGATAAAAAGGAATTAGTACGTATATAAGATCAAAGAAAGTAAACACACAGCTATGAGAGAGAGCAGAATATGAGCGAGTAGTAACTTTCTGTCCAATTCACTACAACACACACAATCCAATAAAAAAGAAAAATAAAATCTTGGGAGAGGGACGGTAACATCAGACAGCAGATCCTCTCGCAAAACTTTCGAGCTGCTGTACTTGGTAGGCGGTACTATTTAGCAACAGTGCACACGTAGGACGGCAATCAGAAAGTCGAGATCATAAAAAGGGTTTAAAATGACTCTGCAGCACCTAAAGGTAATTTCTCAGATGATATACAGAGTATAAGGATCTCACCTCCTAAATCATCCTCTGGCATAACAAAAACACGATCATGAGAGCAATTAAGGAGCCAGTTGGTAACTAAGAATGAAATACTAGCGAGAAGGCGTCAAAAAAACTAAATAGTACAGCGTAATATAAAAGTAATCTCATAAGCTCCATGGGAAAGGAATGGAAAAGACAGACCTGAAAGAAGTAACGAGAATAATGATGCTCATTGACAGACACAGATGTGATACCATGTGCTAAGCGAGAGACTTTTCTCCAACCCTCCTACTTATGATGAGAGTCAAATTAATCAAGAATCTTCTCTTTTTTATTATCTTCGCAAGCGAGACAAAATCCCTGCCTGAACAGGCTATGCATGGTGTAGAGAGTAATAAAATGAGTTTTTTGTAGAATACATGCAAGATAATATTTAGAAGAGGTAGTCCTGAAGCTAAAAAATTTCAATCCCGAGACACAATTGTAATCCAGGTGCTTAGAAGTAGGTAATACGAAAGATAGTTTTATTGTATCATACTAATAGACAAATCTATGTTATATTATTTTTCATATCGCTAGAAACCTCACCGCATCACACACCATCAAGAAGTTTTTAGCTCAGACTCAAATAAACGGAAATCGAAGCACGGAGCCGGAAACCCGGACACGGAGCTGGATGCTGGGTGCCGGTGACCGGGATGCACCAGGAAGCGGCGCCTAGACTCCTGAGGTAAGGGATATACAACTCTTTTTATCATAGGAAATAATTGTTAGATGAAAATAAGATTATTTGCTAGATTGAATGTGAGCGAAGACCAAGAATAGCGTTAAAAATATTTCAGAAATCCTTAGTGCACGACGATTAGTCCAAGGACAATGTCCAGTCAATATCCGGGAGCGATGCGAGAGGCCAGAGCCCGTTCGAGATGCCAGAAACCCGGACGGAGCCGGAGCCAGGGTCACATATAGAAATGTGTGTGTTCAAAATAAATATTTTTAGCGAATAAATGTTATCAGTTTGATCAGAGCCAAGAATGAAGTGACTCAGTCGTACAACCGATGAAAAGTGGGGCTGTAACTATCAGGTTAAGTCACGAGGAGCGTGCAAGTAATACCTTAGGCATCGCGGCAATACCGATGATAGCGTATAAGACACTAGCAAGAGTCATAGACCGGGGTAGCCGGAGCCGTGAGGCCAGGGACCGAAATCCTTGTTATAATTTTCGGGAATTATTTTTTTTGGTGAAAATTTTTGCAGAACGCCCGAACATTTCAAATGTGCAGGACCCTTAGCCGTCGATACCGACCGAATCGAATCAAGCCGGGGGGACCAGATCCGGGGATCCAAATCTGGGTTGAATTTTCTTCAAAAATATTTTTTTAGGAAATATAAATGTAATTTCACGAAGACGTCTTGACAATGCAAATAGTGTAGAAACATAGTCCGACAATCGGAGCGGAAGCCAAAGCCGATCCGCAGCCTGCGGGGGGGATATCACACAGTGAAGCCCCGGGGGGCGAAATCCACGAGGTATGAATTTCTTTCTCGCGCAAATATTATCTTTTCATGTGAACCTAAAAACTTGTCAAGACCAGGCGTGCCAGAAACAAATTGTTCACTACGAATAAAGTGCCAGAGGAACGACAACCTTTAAGTCCGACCTCCGAGGCCGAAGCTGAACAGTCCGGGATAGCACCGTGAAGCCCGGGATCGAGCGATCCTGGACTCCTGATCTGGATCCGAGTTCCGGATCTGGTATTGATTTTCTTCCAAAAATAATCTTTGAGCTAAAATTTATATTAATGGAGAAGACTGCTTGAGACAAGAGAGGAATAGTGTCTAGGACCAGCACTAGACGCAATCGGACAGGAGGCCGGATCCGGAGGATTCTTTTCGGCGAGCTATATTTTCTGCCGTGGGAAAAAATTTAGTCCAAAAAACGTCCGGGGAACAATTGTTCAAATATGGCAGAAACCTAATCGGTAATATCCGTAGCCCAATAGCCGAAAATCAGGATCGGACCCGGATCGCGTACTATGTGATCCATGTAGAAACTATTTTGCGAAACAAAATTTTATTTATATATTAATAAAATCTCTTGATTGCACATAGGATCGAAACGTTCGAAGAGCAATTTCAAATATATGCATAACACCATCAGGCGACCGGAGGAATGACCGAGTAGCCAAAAGCGAAAGTCGAGATTCCGGATCCTGTGTCACCATTCTTGAATTTTTATTAATCTAAAAATATAAGTACTAGAAATAATATGAGTGTTCATGTTATCTTACTGAGACAATTCTCCGATCTTGCAGATACCTACGCGGATCCGGAACGGACCCGAAGCTGGATCGGAACCGATCACTACAGGTAGAAATTTTCAATCCTCGTTTTTAGGTTAAAAATTATTCCCAAGGAAAGACAACAATAATAAAATCCCAAACGCAGCAATTCCCATTGTTTTAAAATCTTTCAATGAATTTAAGCCGTGTTTTAAATTTTATACTGGTATGAAATTTTCTTTTCGATTCTGCCATACTCTTATTCCGAAGACGCGAATAATTTTTCAAATAGGCAGAATTCCTTAGTCGTATCCGGATCCGGATCGGAGTCGGAGCCAATATGAAATTTTCGAAAAATATTTTAATGAAAAAATATTACCAAATAGAATCAGAAAATTTAAAATAGTGCAGAAACCTTAGTGGAATCCGGAGCCGAAGCCGAGCCAGCAGTTAAAATTTGGTATAAATTTTTTTCAAGAAATATTTTTAGTGAAAAATATATACCAAAGAACTCATTCAATTTTCAAAGTAAAACCTAGCCGAAGCCGGAACGTCCTGAATAAAATTATTATTTACGTTTGCGTGGGAATATATATAATATATAATATATATATATAAATATTATATATAATAATATATATATATATAATTATATATATATATATAAATATAAATAAATAGATATAATATATAATATATATAATTTTATATATATAAATAAAAATATATATAATATATTAAATAATATATGAGGATATATATAATATAAACTAATATAAATAGATATTATAATATATATAATATATATATTATTAATATATAATATATATATAATAAAAATTATAATATTAGTAATATATCATAAATATAATATATAATATAGTAAATATATATATATATACTATATATAAAATAAAATAATTAATATATATAAAAATATAATATTATCTAAATATATATATATATATTAATATATATATATAATATATATTATATATATATTATAATATATAAATAAATATAAATATATAAAAATATATAATAATATATATAATATATAATATATATATATATAATAATAATAGTATAAATATAATATATATATATTATAATATATTATAATATTGTAAGTGTCAGAAGAGCCACAATCCATATCCAAAAAACTACAATAGCTACCCGGAAAAGGAATACATTGCTGGAAATTTAATTTAAAGCGGAAATTAAAAAAAAAAATTCGTAAAAAAAATCTACGGAATTACCAACCGCTTTGAAATAAATTGGCAAATTACTTCTAAATGCTTCTATATGGAAATGATAAATATTGGTGTCCTCATAGTATAAATAACGAGGACAATGGTATTTTTTAATGAAATTTTAATGATAATTAACGATGCTAAGTATTTGTTTTAAATTTTTACCTTTTGAATAGGTAAAAATATAAT
>JABUQX010082435.1:17500-34847 GCA_015478945.1 Trachelipus rathkii | reverse complement strand
TTAACTCATAATTTATTACATTACATACTTAAAGCAGTAAATCAGTAAATCAATAGAGGTGTTACCTAACACCTAGGGGGGATTAGTATGCTTTTGTTTTACTGCTTTACTGCTTTAACTCATGTTTACTTGCTTTAACTCAATGTTTTACTGCTTTTAACTCATATGTTTACTGCTTTAACTCAATATTCATAACATTACATACCTAAAAGCAGTAAATCAGTAAATCAATAGAAGGTGGTTACCTAACACCAAGGGGGGATTTAGTATGCTTTTTGTTTTACTGCTTTTACGCTTTACTCATGTTTTACGCTTTTAACTCATTGTTTTTTACTGCTTTAACTTTTTGCTTTACTGCTTTAAACTTTCTGCTTTACAGTTTTAACTTTCTGCTTTACTGCTTTAACTCATATATTTATTAAACATTATGTTTTTTATTTTGTTTTAATACTTTTTATTTATTTTTATTATTATTTCTTATTTATTTTTATTATAATTTTATTATTTTTATTATTTTTATTTTTATTATTTTATTATACTTAGTGTTATTACTTCATGCCTATTGTTATTTATTATTTAACCCACACATACACCACACACACACACACACACACACACAACAACACACACACACACACACACACACACACACACACACCACACACACACTTACACTTATACACACATTCACTATGGCACTATATTACACCCATTCACTATGACACTTACATTTACCATAGACAACTTACATTACACTTATTACACGATGCCGGTCACACACTCACACACACACAACCACACACACACACCACAACACACACACCTAACACACACATTACACTAATGATACTTATACACACATTCACTATGACACTTACATTTATCCCATAGACACTTACATTACACTTTACACTCACACACAGATACTTACACTCACACAGATTTTACTTACACTCTACACAACCAGATTACCTACACCAACACAGATTTACTTTACACTCGCCACACAGAATTTACACACGGCACACACACCACACACACACACAACCACAACAACAACACACAATCACTTACACATATAACGTATAATTTATTAAAACATATTTATGTTTTAATTTAACACGTCAATTTCTTTTACTCAAGCAAACACTACTAATATCATTTCGATGATCATTTAAACCTCAATAATTAATCCTTCATTATCTTTGAACAAAGAATTTATTATTAAACTGTTAATACTTTTTGTTTATAATTTTATATATCAAGTTTTTAAAATAACTTTTACTAAAATTTATGAAATTTATAAAACAGATAGTTGCTGGAGCTAAAGAAATAGAATCAGTAATCAGTAAGCCAGCCCCTAGGCACCCCTACTACATCAAAGCTATTGCCACGTTTTTTCTATTCCCACTTATGCTTTACATTATCTTTAGCCATGTAATAAGTATAAATAACAAAATAAGTTCTTCTCTACATAACATGTATTTTATTAAATTCATTCTAAGTTTTTATTAAATATTTACGGCTATTCATTAACATTTATATTATTCAATCGTTGTTAATGAAACTCTGTCATAGTTTAAAATAATTCAATATACTTATTATTGTTAATTATTATCATATGTACATCTGACATCCATCACAGAAAAACACAACAACCCGCACTCCTTACGGATACGAAACTGACCTCTCTCTGTTAAATGTGTTGAAATAACTATTAGATCTAAATTTAGGGATAATCCTTTTTGTAACCCCGGGGCGATTTAAGCCTAATTCCAGGTCAAAATTTTTCAAACTAACCTTTTTCTGTTAAATGTGGTGCAAAAACTACGTTAGGCCTAAAATTTAGGCCTAATTTTAGGATAAGCCTTTTTGTAGATGGGCTAATTTAATCCTAATACAGGTCAAAAGGTAATTCCCGTATAGACAAGAATCATTGTTATTATTATTTTTGATAAATATATTTCAAACTTGAAACATGCTGAGATCGGGTAAGATCCTTTAAGCAGATAAAAAGGAAATGTTTTCCATACTTGTGGATCGAGTAATCCTTATCTCTATATGACCTGTAGTGATTGGTCGAGAATTTTATTTTATCGTTTCTTGAAATTACTTTTGTTTTTTTAAACTTTGTATTGAGCAGGTGCATGGGTTTTATTTATCTTTTTTAGACCCCAAATCATTTTAAAAAATCATAGTCATTTAGCTGTTAAGCGGTGCACAAGTATCTGATTTGTATTAAAAGTGTTTAATTTTTACTAAGTGTTATCATATTTTATAATAAATACTTAATTGAGGAATTTTTCTTCTTAATTTCACTAGAATAGCAAATAAATGTTTCACTAAATCATAAGCTAACCTCCAAGGGCTCAGCATGAGCCCACCCGCAAAGGCAGCCAACACCCCCGCACCCGCTGGTGCGTCCCGCCGCGTCCCCGCCCGCCGCGTGCCGCCCGCAGGCGCAATATTTTCAGGCGTTCCCGCCCGCGGCGTGCGCCCGCAGGCGCAATATTTCCGCGATAACCTCCGCGCGTTGCGCCCGCAGGCGCAAATATTCCGCGCGAATTATTTATTTAGACACACAACACACACACACGCACCATGCACACACACACACACAACACACACACAACACACACACACACACACGCACCACTCACTTACACATATAACGTATAATTTTATTTAAAAAATTTTATTTTATTTTATATTATACTTAGTGTTATTACTTCATGCTTATTGGTATTTTATTTAGGAACACAATACACACACACATACACACACACACACCACACTCACACGCCTACCGCTTACACGTATACGTATAATTTATTAAAACATTTTATTTTTATTTTATTATTATTACTTTTATTATTTTTTTCATGCCTATTGTTATTATTATTAGAAACAACACATGCACACACTCAACACACCAACACACACACCACAATACCACACACACACACCACAGCACACACACACCACACACACACACCACACTTACACATACGCACCCAACCCACTCTCGATATTTTGATCCCTCAACTTTGATTGCCTCAGCTTTTGATGCCTCAACTTTTGAGTGTCTTCAGTTTTTGATCCTTCAGGCTTTTGATTGCCTCAACTTTTGATACCTCAAGCTTTTATGCCTCAGCTTTGATGCCTTAACTTTTTAATAACTTAGCTTTGGTACCTCAGATTTAGTGGATTCATCTTTGATGACTCAATCTATTATGATGCGTCATCTTTGATTTACCACCTATATTTGATGATTCAGGTTATAAGCATTACACATTACCATAGGACACTTACACTTACTTTATACAACACATTACACTATATCTCTATTCACACATACGCACATACACAAGAACTTACGTTCAACCCAAGACACTTTACATGCACCCGCACCACACAATATTATATATATTATATATATATATATATAATATATATATATATATATATATAATATTATATAATATATATATTAATATTAATATATATATATATAATTAATATATATATATATATATATATAATATACTATATATTATTATATTAATATAGTATATATATATATATATTTCATTCCGCGCGGGAATATTGCGCCTGAGGGCGCACGCGGCGGGGTTTTACGCGGAAAATACTTGCGCCTGCGGGCGCACGCGGCGGCGGGAACGCGGAAATATTGCGCCGGCGGGCGCACGCGGGGCAGGGACGCGGCGGGGACGCACCAGCGGTGTGCGGGGTTGCTTGCCTTTGCGGGTGGGGCTACATGCTGAGGCCCTAGGTGGTTAGCTTATGAACTAGAGGAAAACTACTATCTATTCTATTGAAATTAATAATTATTCCTCAATGTACAGTATTTATTATAAATATGATATACACTTAGTAAAAATAAAACACTTTCAATACAAATCAGATAACTTGTGCACCGCTTTAACAGCTTAAAATAGACTATGATTTTAAAAATGAGTTTGGGTCTAAAAGATAATAAAACCCACACACCTGCTCCAAATACAATTTTAAAGAACAAAGTTAATTTTTCAAAAAGACGATAAAATAATTTCTCGACCAATCACATACAGAGGTCATATAGAGATTAAAGGATTACCCCGACCATCACAAGTAAAGGAAAACATTTCCTTTTTTCCTGCTTAAAGGATCTTACCGATCCAGGCATGTTTCAGTTTGAAATTATTTTATAAAAATAATAATAACAATGAATTTTGTCTATACGGGAATTACCTTTTGACTGGTATTAGGATTAAATCTAGCCCATCTACAAAAAAGTCTTATCTAAAATTTAGGCCAAAATTTTAGGCCTAAACGTTAGTTATTGCACCACATTTTACAGACAAAAAGAGTTAGTTTGAAATATATCCTTGACTGAATTAGCTTAAAATCGCCCCGTGGTTACAAAAGGATTATCCCTAATTGACCTAAAAGTAGTTATTCAACACCATTTTACAGAGAGAGGTCCAGTTTTCGTATCTGTTAAGGGAGTGCGGTTTCTTTGTGTTTTCTCGGTGATGGCATTGGTCAATTGTACCATAGATTAAATAATAATAATAATAAGAAAAACCCGAAATAATTTAAAAAACTTTGAAATATTTTTTAATTAACATCGAGTGCATAATATAAATGCGAACGAATAATTGTTATTTTTAATAAAAACTTAGAATGATTTAATAAAATACATGTTATGTTAGCAGAGAAGAACTTATTTGTTATTTTTATACTTATTACATGGCTAAGATGATGTAAAGCAGGTAAGTGAATTAGAACAAACGTGGCATAAGCTTGATGTAGAGGCGGTGTAGGGGCTGGCCTTAACTGATTACTGATTTATTGCTTTAAGGTACGTTAAAATATATGTTTTTAATGAATTTCATAAAATTTTAGGTAAAATTAGCTTTAATCTTGATAATAATAATCTAAATTATAACAAAAAAAAAATGTAAAATTTAATAATAAAATCTTTGTTCAAAAGTAATGATTGATTATTATAGAAGTTTTAAGAACCTATTTTGAAATAATTTTAGTTATATTTGAATGAGTAAATAAATGTACGTGTTTAATTAAAACATAAAATGTTTTATAAATTTTTTTTTTATTTGTGTAAGTGAGTGTGTGTGTGTGTGTGTGTGTGTGTGTGTGTGTGTGTGTAAATCTTGTGTTGCCGAGTGTATTAAGTAAATCTGTTGTTGTGAGGTAAATCTTTGTCGTGAGTGTAAGTAAATCTGTGTGAGTGTAAGTAAATTTCTGTGTGTGAGTGTAAGTGTTAAATGTTAAAGTGTCAATGGATAAATGTAAGTGTCATACGTGAAATGTGTGTATAAGTGTCATAGTGTGAAATGTGTGTATAATGTAAGTGTGTATAAGTGTGTGATGTGTGTGTGACCGCATGTATAATAAGTGTAAATGTAAGTGCTATGGGTAAACATGTAAGTGTCATAGTGATGTGGTATAATGTTCATAGTGATGTGTATAAGGGTAAGTGTTGTGTGTGTGTGTGTGTTGGTTGTGTGTGTGTGTGGGTGGTGTGGTGTGTGTGTGTATGTTGTGTTTTAAATAATAATAACATAGGCATGAAGTAAAATAACACTAAAGGTATTATAAAAAATAATAAAATAAAATAATAAAAATAATAAATAATTAATTAATAAAAATAAATAAAAATTAATAATTAAAAATAAATAAAAAGTATTTAAAACAAAATAAAAAACATATTGTTAAAAACATAGAGTTAAAGCAGTAAAGCAGAAAGTTAAAACAGTAATAAAGCAGAAAGTTAAAGCAGTAAAGCAGGAAGTTAAAGCAGTAAAACATGAGTTAAAGCAGTAAAACATGAGTTAAAGCAGTAAGCAGTAAAACAAAAGCATACTTAATCCCCCCTTTGGTGTTAGGTAACACCTCTATTGATTTATGATTTTACTGCTTTAAGGTATTAATGTTAATGAATATTGTGAGTTAAAGCAGTAAAACATATGGGTTAAAGCAGTAAAACAGAGTTAAAGCAGTAAAACATGAGTTTAAAGCACGTAAGCAAGTAAACAAAAGCATACTAATCCTTTTGGTGTTAGGTAACACCTCTATTGATTTTCTGATTTGATTTACTGTTTAAGGTATGTAATGTTATAAATAATATGACATAATGTTAATAAACATATGAGTTAAAACAGAAAACATTGAGTAAAAGCAGTAAACACGAGGTTTAAAAGCGTATAAAGCAGTTAAACAAAAAGCATACTAATCCCCTCTTGGTGTTAGGTTACACTTTACTGATTTACTGAATTTACTGCTTTAGGTATGTAATGTTTAATGTTTTAATAAAATTTCGTACAGTTGTAGTAAAATAAAATGGTTTATATATCAGACACTTTGGTTTTTTTCTTCTTACATACAATTTTTAAAAAAATTATAAATTAAAAAAAGTATTAAGTAAAAAGTATTAAGTAAAATAATGTTAATAAATATATGTGTTTAAATAATAGGTCTGTAATGGGTTACAGTTTTAGGTTCGCGAAATGTTTGTTAAATAAAAATGTTTGAAGTATGAAATAAAATGAATGACGATAGTATTTATTCTTTCATTCGCGCGGCGGGTTCGCACTTTTTTTTTCTTGGCGGGTGCGGGGCCTCCATCCTTTTGCGGGGAGGGGCTTTGCCGGGGGCCTGGTGGGCTCTTATGATCTAGAGGATAGACATTAATTATTAAACTTCTGTTCTTATTGATGTGGGGATAGAGATGAGCCATCAAAAGGTTGATATTTCATCAAAGATTGAATCATCATATAGATGGATATCAAGATGACGGTCATCAAAGATGAATCATCCATATAGATGGTATCAAAGATGGAGGCATCAATGCTGGGGCATTAATGCTGAGGCATCAATGCTGAGGCATTAATGATGAGGCATCAATGCTGCGGCATTAATGCTGCGGCATTAATGCTGAGGCATTTAATTGCTGAGGCATCAAAATTTCGAGTGTTGTGAGTGTAAGTGAAGTGTAAGTGTGTATGGTTGAGTGTAAGTGTATATGGTTTAATGATAGGTGTCTATGGAGAGTGTAAGTGCTTATAAGTGTTATAAAAATACCTAATCATAGTAGGAAGAATTCTAGCAGATTGTAATATTAACACCAATCGATCCTCATAACCTTATTTACATAGGGGTGACCACCTTATTAGGCTATTCTTAGGCTCAGGGGAGGCTAGAAAAGCCTTGAAAAAAGTGGCACTCAGTTGGCACTATGTTTGGGCACTCACTTTGGCACTATGTGGCACTCACTTGGCACTCACTGGCACTCACCCTTGGCACTCATTTGGCACTCATTGGCACTCACTTGGCCACTCACCTCGCGCACCACCTTGGCACTCATCTTAATACTTCATAGAACACTAATAGGAACTCACTAGATACTTCTTACGGTGATGGGAACCCTTCAAAGCCATCAAGTTAGCGTGGGTCAAAATGACCCACGGTATCTGTTCAAGGCTTTGGAGGCAAAGGGCAAGGACAAAAACAAGGTTTTAAGACATCAAAAAGGGCTAACTCCCTTTACGGAAGATCAAAAATTACCGTGGTCAAAATTGACCCCATTGGCGACCAAAGCGGATGGTTCGTGTGTTTGTACGTGGAGTATAAGTGTAAATGTAAGTGTCTATGGGAAAATGTAAGTGTTATAGTGAATAAGTGCCATAGTGAATGTGTGTATAAGTGTAAGTGTGTGTGTGTGATGTGTGTGTGTGTGTGTGTTGTGTGTGTGATGTGGTGTAGGTTTTTTAAGTTAGATAGGTCCATACATGCGTACAAGTTAGGAACGAAATATGTGACGGGTGGCCACGAGTGGGCAAAAAATTGGCGTGGCAAAAAATGACCCATGCGTATTCTGGGCAAGAGTCAAGTCCGAATTATCAATTGGTCAAACAACGTTAAGACATCAAAAACGGCTAAGCCCTTAAATAGAAGATCAAAAATTCCGTGGGCAAAAATTGAACCCACGTTCGAAAAATTAGGGGGGCGTAAAATAGGGGGGTAATACGTACAACGGTTGCTGACGCAACCGTTTGGCGCAACCCTTCTTCGAAGGGTTGCAAAAAATTAGGGTTGCCCAAAAAATTAGGGTTGCCAAAAAATTTGGGTTCTCAAAAAATTAGGGTTCTCAAAAAATTAGGGTTCTCAAAAAATTAGGGTTCTCAAAAAATTAGGGTTCTCAAAAAATTCGGGTTCTCAAAAAATTAGGGTTCTCAAAAAATTAGGGTTCTCAAAAAATTAGGGTTCTCAAAAAATACCGTGGGCCAAAAATGACCCATGGAAGACCAAAGGGTTGGTCGAAAAAAGGTAAAGGTCAAAAAGGCTAAAAGGCCAAAAGGCTTATAAACAGGAAAAAATTTGGGCTCAAAAAATGCGGTTTGCCCAAATTTTAGGGTGGGGTAAAAGAGGTCAAAAAAGGTCAAGGTAAGATGGGGTAAAAGAGGCTTAGTCCAATATGACGCTCCTACTACTCAATTATATATAATAATTAATAAATATTTCTACTTAATGAAAATATAAAAGTTTTAAACTTTAAAGTAAAATTCCATTTCACAACTTCAATTACCAAAACTTGATTGCAAAAATTATAATTAAGATATTATTTTTTTTTTAAATTTTCGAAATTCAAATAAGTTTATTATTCCAAATAGTTTCCTTTATATAATTAAAGAAAATAATTCTCTCACATAAAGTTTTGAAATGAATTTAATAATTAGGTATAATAAATATTAAATAATCTCAAAAACCAGGCTATAATACTTTAGAATTACTTTAGAATTCCTTTTATTATTATTATTATTATTATTATTATTTTTATTATTATTATTATTATTATTATTATTATTATTATTATTATTATTATTATTATTATTATTATTATTATTATTATTATTATTATTATTATTATTATTATTATTATTATTATTATTATTATTATTTGTATTTACGCGTGTGTGTCCGTCAGGGTTTCCTCTCCTGCTTGGAGACGTGTTGGGCGGAGGATTCTCGTGTAGCCAAGCTGCGAAATGTTAAACCTCGTTTAGGTAACTGGCCGTCCTCTTGTAAACGGAGTAGCATCCAGGAGGTGATTCTCGCCCGTTCACGAACTGGACGAACCAATCTCATGCATGGCTTTCACATGGTAAAAGAGAACCCCACCCCCCATTCTGTTCGTTTTGTTCTTCGTGTGATCCTCTTACTATCTCCCATATATTTGTGGGTTGCGAGCAATCTCAACCATCCGACTCAAGCTCTTCCCTGACATACTTACCATTCCTTTCCGGAATCACCTTGCTCATATTTTATCTGATTTTTATCACATTTGCGAAGTGACAAAATTTTTGCGTTCCTCCATGAGCTGAACATCATTTATCGAATATAACCTCTTGGTCCAGTTATTTTTTTTCCTCGTTCTGTGTAGGGACTGTTCCCTTGTTGTTAGTTTTCCTGACACGGTATAGCGGTTCTTTTTGCACGCAGTGGTGGTCCCTGTGTACATCCTAATAAAGAATAAAATATTATTATTATTTTTATTTCGGGTCTCAAAGGATACAACACTGTGCTGCAATTAGCAGCCCCATTTCAAATACTAGGGAGATTAGTTTCTGTTTATATAATTTATTTGGTATATTGAAATTGTAAAATATTAAACTATATAATATAAAATTGTATGTGATCTTTGCTATTAAATTATTAAATTGTAACCTCTATTTTGAATAAAAATTTTGAATTTGAATTGAATTATTATTATTATTTTTATTATTATTATTATATTATTATTATTATTATTATTATTATTATTATTATTATTATTATTATTATTATTATTATTATTATTATTATTATTATTATTATTATTATTATTATTGGAAATAATTTTTAATATGATTTATAAAGATTGACTTTCATCTATATAATTCACATATTTAATAAATTAATTTTTTAATTTTCAATCTTTATGCAAACAAATAAATAAAACAAGCATCGTTCACACACTCACACGCTATTATACAACTTTTTAATAAAATATATTGAAGTCAAACATGAACTCAGAGAAACCCCACATCCGCCCCTTTCTCGATTACTACCTGGAATTTGAGGGTTTCCGGTGGTTCAACAATGGAATTGCTGGCTTCTTCGTAGGTATACAAGGTCTTTATTTATTTACAACATTTGGCGATTTTTAATCTAATTTTTACTTTGTTGAATATCATTTATCTTTCCTAGGACTCACCTAATGTTCTTACCTAAATTCGGGTGCTTGATCGTCATGTACTTAACATAGTGTACTTGATCTATTCTTAATTTCCAATCTATTTCATTATGTTTTTTACCTCTTTCCACTTCTGGGTTTCTCACATCATATTCTTATTTCTGAATTTAGTTCTAACTCTTTAAGTCTTCTAAAGGATAAGCCCAGGCATTCTTATTTCTGCATTTAGTTCTATCTCTTTAATTCTTCTAAAGTATAAGCCCAGGCCTTTTTATTTCTGCATTTAGTTCTATCTCTTTAATTCTTCTAAAGGATAAGCCCAGGTAGCTTGACACTTCGCAGCAAACTGATCAGACTCGTAGTCGTAACTCTTTAATTTTATCCGGAATTATTACTGCATCATCGAGAGATGTGTTTGCATGCACAAAACTCTTAACTAAAAATCACATACTTTGCTTAAATTCTGTTTATTCTTGTCCTATCAGTCACATGGAAGCTGCTTTCAGAAATATCTTTTATTTAAGATATTTAATGCCAAGAAGGAGTATTATCCTAATCAAATCGATCTTTCGACTTTCAAAATTTGTACTTCTTAGCTGGCACCCTGTCTTTGTAAAAACTCTTTCGTCTCTGACTATGAACTTCATCATTTTTTTTAATGCCGAATGAAGCGTGGGCTAATTCAACTTCTGCCGAAGAAGGAGGGGAAGGGGAGGGGCTCGTATAAATCCTCTAAATTCTCTGACTCTTTGTCCTTTGCTATTTGACATTTCAATGTATATTTTACTATGAAGCTAGAAAAATAGAAAGTTTTCGAAAGGCTATGTCATAAAGCTTTGATTTCTAACCTTACATCTTTCGGTCTGTCCTTCCCCTGTAACCTCTTCTTTCATTTCCTTCCAGATCTTTGTAAAGCAGAAATTATGGACGGCCACTCTTCACCCTTTAAATAAAACAATAGTGGTAGTCTTAACGCTTAAGGGCTCTATCTTATCCCAAGCTCTTATTTTACCTTTCATTAATGACTTTCTACGTGATTTCCTCACTATTATCTCTAATGTTGATGATTTTACACTTCATTAATCCTTTCATTATGTAAAGAGTCCCACTAAGCTATAATTAGTCGATTCAAGGAAGTTAGACACAAAGAAATTAATCTCTGTTCTCTCTCGTATTTCTAATTGGTGTTGTGAAAACAGTAGTTTTCAATGGTTCAAAAATTCAAAATTGAGTTAGTCAAAACATGGTGGTGGTTTCCTATGCTATTAATGTTGTTGATATTTTTTTTGTTGGAAGAATCACATAGTTTCTATTGTTTCTCTCATTAAATATCCTACTGGAATGTTAAGTATTCTGAAGATATTTTAGAATTTCATCACTCCTTTCCTGTTGCCTTCTTTGTTTAGACCAATTGTTCGTTCTTCTATATATTATATGTTGCATATATGAGATGGTTCCAGTAGCAAAGCCGTGGTTAAAATAGTAGAGTCTATGGCTTTTCTTCTTATCATCTCTTCCCACTCGCTCTGTCTCCCTCCATTCTATTTCTTAACATTGAATTGTTGCTTAACTTTTCTTATATTATCCTTATTGCAACAGACCATACAGCCAAATTTTCTAATCGTGCTACTCTTCATTCTACGCAGTTTTAAAATTTCTCTGTCCAACTCTTGTACACTAGATTTAATTGTTATGCCTTTTCTTACACATACTCTACATTACACATGAAATGTCAGTAACATTGTTTCTTCTACACCTTTCACCACTTACTATAACTTAAATACTTTCAATTGTCCCGTATCTGTTAATTTCCTGGTTTCATTATTGAAAAATGTTATTTTATTCCCCAAACTCCTTCAGTCGTCGTTCAGCGTGTGTAGCTGTGAGCCATGCCTTACTCTATTCATCAACGTGAGTTCATCGTCGAAGAATATGTGCGGTCACAATCCTTTAAAGTTGTTCGTGACAGGTTTCGTGAAGAATTTCCTCACAGTAATGTTCCTGCAAAATCAACAATTCAGAATCTACTGAAAAAAGTGGCATTTAACAGGTAATGTTGGCAATGCAAAGAGAAATTGGGAACAGACTGTACGTACACCTGAAGTCGTGGCGGACATAACAGCACGAATGCAAAGAAGCCCCAACAAGTCGACACGACGGTTATCACAACAATGTGGAGTATCACGCAGATCATGTCAACGCATCCTTCATGGCTTAAAAATGAAACCCTACCGTGTGAGTGTTGTTCATGAAATAAAAGAAGCGGATAAGTGTAAGCGTAAAACTTACTGTAATTGGTTGCTAGAGAATGTTGCTGGGGGAAATGTTGATCCGTTTCTCTTCTTTTCAACGGATGAAGCTTGGTTTCATCTGTCGGGTTACGTTAATTCCCAAAACTGTCGACACTGGGCTACAGAGAACCCACACGAGTCCCTGCAAATGCCATTACACGATTTAAAAATTGGTGTTTGGTGTGCTCTTTCTGGTAACAGAATAATCGGTCCAATATTCT
Organism: Trachelipus rathkii; assembly: GCA_015478945.1. Taxonomy (NCBI): domain Eukaryota; kingdom Metazoa; phylum Arthropoda; class Malacostraca; order Isopoda; family Trachelipodidae; genus Trachelipus; species Trachelipus rathkii. The sequence continues at coordinate 22,077 of JABUQX010082435.1, read as the reverse complement.
TCAATGAAACTGTGAATACCAATGTTTACCTACAGGTCTATAGTGATTTCTCTGCACAGTTAACTCCAAACGAAAAGCGTTATGCCTATTTCCAGCAAGATTGGGAGACCTGCCATACGTCGGATCTGTCATTGACTACCATACATACCGATTTTACAGAGGAAAGGACCATCAGCAAGGGTTTGTGGCCTCCCCAGTCTCCCGACCTCTCACCATGTGACTATTTCCTGTGGGGATTTCTAAAATCTAGAGTCTACCACAACAATCCCAGAACAATTGACACATTGAAAAACAACATACGTCAAGAGATTTCCAACATCCCACAACGTGTATTGAGAAATGTTTTCAATAACATGCTTAAACGTGCAGAACTTTGCTTTGTTCTTGACGGAGAACATTTCGAACATAGACTTTAAATCTCCTGCTCTGTTAATTAAACCGTAGGTAAAGGTGTCCTATTATTGTCCTATTACTATACTACTATTTGGATTAGACCTGACGTACGTACGTAGGTCGGTAGATTTATTATTGATATTCCTTTTTTCGTAGATGGGGCCGGTTTTATGTTTTCGAAAGTATAGAGTCAAAGGTCATTTTATCATGATATATTATTATATATATTATTATTATTATTGGTTGGTTATTATTATTATTATTATATATATATTATATATATTATAGATTATATGTGGAATGGGAAATCAAGATCCCTTAAAGTAATGTCTGTTTCTTATATTATTATTATTATTATTATTATTATTATTATTATTATTATTATTATTATTATTATTATTATTATTATTATTATTATTATTATTATTATTATTATTATTATTATTATTATTATTATTATTGTTATTGTGATCATAATATTTTTATTATTATGATATTTATTATATACATATATTATTATATATATATATATATTATTATTATTATATATATTACATTTTTATATATATATATATATATATGTTATTATTATTATATTGTTATTGTTATATATATATATTATTATATGTATATTAGTTACATATACATATATATATATTAATAGTATATATAAATATATATATTATATTATTATATATATATTATATTATTATTATATTATATATATATTATTATTACATATATATATATTATTATTATTATTATTATTATTATTATTATTATTATTATATTATTATATAGTAAGAATATATATATATAAATATATATATATATATATATATATTTCATATATATATATATATATATATATATATATATATATATATATATATATATATATATATTATATTATTGCTTATATATAATATATATATATATATATATATATATATATATATTAAAATGTCACCACCAATAACGGACAGTGCCCAATTCAAGGAGGGGAGTGTTATTAATAATATTATCATTATTACTATTATCACAGTCACTGTGGTATCTCGTCAATGTGGGGTTCATCGCTTGTACCAGGTGGGCCACACCATTACCCCCTCACAAAATCCCGCCATTCACTCCTGTTAGGCACCTTTCTTTTCTCCTCTGCCAAACTCACATTCCTATCCTTCAGGCATTCCATTTTTGACTCAACCACTTTTTTTTCGGTCTCCCATCCGGTCGATTCCCAGCACATTCACAACTATACATCAGCTTAACAAACCGACTATCATATATCCTTTCCATATGACAAAACCCTCTCAATGTACTCGTTTATTCTCTTATTTACGCCTTTCTCGCACCACACAGCTCCCGAATGCGTTCATTCTTCATTTTATCAATTCTTCTCACACCTAACACGCAACTAAGATTGTCCTTCTGAGCATTTAGTACCTTAGATCTGTGCCTCTTAAACCAGACAATAGCTTCACTACTATACGTTAACACAGGTAACAACATACCCTCATGCAAAATCCTAGCTCACTCAAGACTTAATCCCTTCACATCCACCAAGGATTTAATTGCACCAGCCACCTTCCTACCATTCACAACTTTCCTACTACATTCGCATCATCTCTTTCCTTTTCATCCAACATTTATCTTAATATTTAAACTCAGATACTTGTTCCAGTTGTTCACCACTTAACATAACTTCACTCCGCAGATCCTCCTCACTCTCTACCATAACTTTACTCTTATCTATATTTCTTTTAAATCGCTCCTTTTACACACCCTTCCAAAGCATCTACCAATTATCTCAAACTCTCTTCAGATTCACCACACAAAATCAAATCATCCGCATACAATAAGTAGGGCACATTCCACACTCTTCCATTCTCCATAATTCTAACACCTTCACTTGCCACCCCACCTCTAATGTTTTCATAACCCCATCCATATATACAAATTAAATAACCAGGGAGACATAACACATCCCTGCCTTACTCCACTATTAATATTAAACCATTTAATTTTGACTCCATTTATTCTTCAACACACGCTTCTCTTTCGGCCTACATACTTTTGATTCCATTCAGAAGCCTACCACCAATACCATATATCACAAACACCTGCCACAGAGCTTCCCCATTAGTCCTGTCATACGCCTGTTGCAAATCCATAAAACCTAAATACAATTTATTTTTCCTCTCTCTCATTTTCTCAATCACTTCTTTCAATATAAAAATTTGATCCACACATCCTCTACCACTTCCAAAGCACCATGTTCTTCACCAATCAGTTCTTCAGTCACTCGACTTACTTTTTCAACTAAAAAACCATTATATATCTTCCCTACCACAGTCAATAAATTAATTCCCCTATATTTCGTACAGTTAACCCTTATTCCCCTTACCCTTATATAAGGGTACTATTACTGCTCTCCTCCAATCTCTCGAAACTATACCCTCCATAAACGCTTTCTTACACAACTTCCAAATCCATTCAATCACCATCTTGCCTCCATTCTTGATCATTTACCAGTAATTTCATTTATACCTGTAGATTTACCATTCTTCAACTTTCTCACCCTACCCATTACCAACTCCCTACTAATTACCTCATCCCCAAAATACATATTTCTTCTTGCACTATCAAATCCACACACACGTTCACTATCACCTCTTTATTACTGCCAATGTTACGCAGATTTTCGAAGTGTTCCCTCCCCACTCTTCTCACATACATCTCATCAGTTACGAAAGCACCATCCCTGTTCATTATTCTATGCAGATTCCCCTTACACTCTATTCTTAAGTTTTCGCGCTTTCTTGCAGAAAAAAAAATTCCTATTCATTACACTGGTCAACAATGATTTTGGAACTAAAACGGGAATAGGTGTTCTATGTAGGTATAGTTGTCCTGAATGCGATGATGTAGTCAAAAAGGACGTATCACGTCACAATTGTCTGCTATGAGTCATTACAGAGTCATGCTTGAACACGAAAAATCGTGAAAATAAATAATGTTTTATAGTATGCTCGCAGTTACAGAGTTGTTTTTCAGTGTAAAGGTTGTGTCTGTGTGTTGTTAGTCTTTTTTAATATATATATATATATATATATATATATATATATATATATATATATATATATATATATATATTATATATATATATATTTTTTATATATATATATGTATATATATATATATATATATATATATATATATATATTATTATTATATATATATATATATATATATATATATATATATATATATATATATATATATATATATATATATATATATATATATTATATATATATATATATATATATATATATTTTTACAGCGCATTAATGTTAATTTAGTTTGTTCAGATATATATTTAAAAAGTATGAGTACCAAACGTGTTTGTATAAATTCTCCGAATGTCTTTTGCTACGTATGTGGAGAATATACTACGAAAAGTCAACGGAAACCAATCACTCAATTGTTTAAAACGGCTTATAAACATTATTTTAAGTGTGCGTTGGGTGACCAGGATAAGCCATGGGCCCCACACATAACATGCATTAGATGTTATGTTAAATTAACCCAGTGGTTAAAAGGTGAAAAAGCGCATTTGCCCTTTGGAGTGCCGATGTATTGGATGGAGCAAAGGAATCATATACAGGATTGCTACTTTTGCTTAACAAATGTATGTGGCTTCAATTCAAAAACTAAAGCAAACATTGCCTATCCGACAATTAACTCAGCCAGGAGACCAGTCCCCCATAATGATGAGAACCTACTGATTCCTATAGCACCAGCTTCTTGGAAAGAGGTTCCTGACTCAGATGAAGATTTGTTTGACTCTAATGCTGGAGCATCGGGTGCTGCAGATATGCCATATATCCCAGACGAATCAAATGCAACACCACACATGATTACGCAACCGGAACTAAATGATTTAGTACGAGACCTGTATTTGTCAAAACAGCAAGCTGAAATCTTAGGTTCACGCCTGCAGGAGTGGAATTTGTTAGATCAAAAGGGTAATATTAGTATATATAGAAATAGAAACAGGAATTTAGAGAAATATTTTACAAAGAGTAACTTAATATGTTCATGTTCTGATGTTAATGGACTTATGCGTGAGCTTGGTATTCCGTATTTAGATGGTGAATGGCGCTTATTCATAGACGCTT
>JABUQX010082434.1:0-35794 GCA_015478945.1 Trachelipus rathkii | reverse complement strand
TTATGATAAAATTATATATATACTATATAAATAAATAATTTATATTTAATAAATATATAGTATATATAATATATATTATATTAATATAATAGTATATATAATAAATTAATATTATATATAATATATATATTAATATATATACATAATAATTATAAATATAATTATAATTATATAGTATTATATATAAATATATTATATATGTCATATATACTATTTATATATTATATATATTTACTATATAATTAATATATATATGATAATATAGTTTATATAATAATATAATAATATATTTATACGTATATAATATATAGTATTTATTATATTATATTATATATACTACTATAAATACTATAATATATATATATATATATTATAATGTATATATATAAAAAATATATATATGACTTATATATTATACATATATATATAGATAATATATTATATTATATTATATATATATAACTCATATATTATATATTAATATATTATATTTATATTATATATATATATTATATAATATATAACATATATATATCACTCAATATATATATATAATAATTACTATTACATATAATATATATATATATATATATATATATATATATTATATATATATATATTATATTATATAGATAAATATAATATATAATTATATATATATAATTTAATTAATATAATATATATATATGATATACTATAATATATATTATATATATATATATATTATATATATAATATAATAATATAATATTTCTATAATATAACTAATTATATTATCATAGATATATATATATATATAATATAAATATATATATATATATATATTTATAATATATATATATATTTATAATATATATATATATAATTATATATATATATGATACTATTATATATATATAAGTATATATATAATAATATATAAAATATATATATATATATATATATATATATATAATATATATAGGTGTATCGTTAATATTGCGAAAAAATTCGTTGTGATATTCCTTTGCATAAATATTAAAGATAATTATGTGTCAATAAACATTTCACCCAAAACGCGCCTAGTTTCCAAGATACAAAGGTGATGAAACCTATTTAAACAGTAAGTTACAATAAACAGTAAACTAAATTGAAAAGTAATTAACAAATTCATCAATTATTTAATTATAAAATCACATACCATTACTGCACCACAGAAGAAAATATACAACCGAAATAGTACGAAGCAATGGTTCACTCAGGCTCAATATAAACAATATTAAAAATGAGTCTTTCTTGACTACATTTCCTTCCCTCTATTCTGCGACGCTTGATGTGGCGGACACGTTCAAAAAATACCGTGTGTGTGTGCCGAATTGAGTGTCAAAGATGCGATTATGCGCAGCCCTTAAATCTTCGGGACTTTCAACTGTTGCTGTATAAACCAAATGTTTCAGGTGACCCACAAGAAGAAATCCAATGCATTTAGGTCTGGAGACCGCGGAGGCCAAGGTTGTGTACCTCTTCGACCTATCCAACGGCGTGGATATACAGTGTTCAAATAGTTACGAGCAACTAAAACTGAAATGAGCTGGAGCGCCGTCGTGCATGAAATATATTTTCGATCTTAATTGAATGGGACGGTCTTCCAGTAGTGATAGGCAGTCATGTTCAAGAAATGGCGATATAAAACGTAGTCCAGTAAAGCTCGCTGGTAACGAAAGGAACACCATCAAATGGTTTCCAACAATCCCGACCCATACAATCAATGAAAACTATTATTGATGGCGGCTTTAACTATTGCATGTGGTTCTCATCAGCCCATATGTGATCAGTGAAGTTCATTGCGTCTCTGGAAATTTGCCCATCCGGTTAAAAATATTTCTGCAAAGGTGAGGACTGTCGTGCAATTTATGTTGCCATCATCACCACAAGTTACTCTTGCAGAAAACTCTGTTGGTACAAGTGCCTGCACTAGTTGGATGTGATAAGGGTACAGAAGTTGATTTGTTCAATACCCTGAAAAACTGTCGAATGACTAACATGTAGTGTTGCAGCAATCTTTCTGGAACTTGTTGTAGGACTGGTCCTCAAGTTCTTGGAGAATCTGTTCTTCGAACATCTGGAGTTGATACTGTGCTAGGTCGCCCGTTTTCATAGTAAGTTTTAAAACTTCCTGTTTTCTAAGACGTTGATGGAACATGCAAACATGTTATGATGCGTCGACTACACGATGAGCGGTACATTTCTACATGAGAGACGCATGCTGCTAGTGAACTCACCGTTCTCAACGACCGTAAAACAAACGCATAGTCGCACATATTCACTATTTGTTGTACATTATATGAAAATGTGATGAGAACAATTTGAACACAAACGTGACGCGAACACCGGCCAAGTATATGTTATAAGGAAGCGAGATACAAGAAAAGGATGGGTACTAAGTTAAATACCAGTAGGGGGTACCTTTTCCGTACGATACTATTTGTACCTTATTATTAAGTGAGATGTGCAGGTGGACGGCCTAATGGAAATATCAGATTACTGTCTCACAATTAAGTTTCATTCACTGGTGATCTTTGGAAACAAGGCGATTCTTCGGTGAAATGTTGTATTGACAACAGATATCTATCTGATATATTTATGCCACCCCCGCCGCACAGCGAAAGGAGGCACAATATGTATCACTACGAAGTTTGCATAACACAACCACTTAACATAACGGACACCAGTACCTGAGCCGGCTATTTAGGTCAGATCTTAGAATCTACGACATTACACTGTAACGTTAAAATTCTTTTATAAATGAGTATATAATATATATATATATATATATAGTAGTAAATATATATATATAGTATATATACTATATTATATATAATTATATATAACGTTCAGTATATACATATATATAGTATATATATATATTATATTTACATATATTATATTACTAGTAGAATATATATATACTAAATAGTATATTATATATAGATATAAATAGTATACTATATATATATATATATATAATATAACACATACATATATAGTATATATATATATAGTAATATATAGTATATATATAATATAGAATGATAATAATATATATAATGTATAGGTAGATAGTCATTAAAAATTACTTATATATAATATATATATATTATACTAATAAAATAATATATATATAACAGTATATATATATAACGTAAAATAATATTAACTATAACTATAATAAATATAATTAATATATATATATGATATAATAATAGTATAATAGTATATATTAACAGACTGATAGCACCCGCAACTAGCTAAAGTACCCCATAGAGAGTTTTACAGAACAATGTATGACATAACGAAAAGACAAAGTAGTATATCATACAGCAACAAAATTAATAATAAATATAATGAGGAGAAATAAAATGAAGTAAAACTAAAGAACACCACAAAAGATATTCTCTTTTGGCCATTAATTGACGTTCCCCACTATACACCAAAGCCAACCAGTAATGACTAAAATGGGTACCATTACCAATCACACCTTGAAACGACTAACGTATAAATTAGTGGACCGCTATGAGAAACTCACCCACTAGTATAACTACGTACATACTAATACTACTAAAATATAATATAGATAATAAGAAGTACCTATATACATCAGAGCTAGGAAACATTTGAAGGTATCTAATTGAGATGAAATATATTAATATACGATATATATATATAATTATATATATATATAATAACATATAATAATGTATATATATATAAGTATATATTTAATATATATATATAGTATATATATATATTACAGTCACTAGCTTGTAAAAAAACTAATTACACCATTATAGTTTCCTAACCCTAGATGAGAAGAAAAAGAAGCCGTCTGAAACCATTACAAAAATTATTACCACTAACACCTTTACTGCCACAAGCACAGGCTCAGGGAACAGTAGCGTTTTTATCTTTTGCTATTTTTATTATATATTATCCATGTGAACTCTTATTATCAAGCTTAAGGATATCATTTTTTTACTGCAAAGGTTCATTGTTGTTAATTGTTTTAGATATTATTATATTACTTTGTATTAGTTAAGATTAGCGCTTAGTTACTGAAGAAATATCGCAATTATTATGCCCGATAAATCGATTTTTTAATCTTTCGTCACCATGTAAGAGGAATATAAAAGGTAGCCAAATCTCTCTCAACCATAAATATGCTCACTCCCACGAAATTTTTATATGTTTGACATTCGGTTGAAGAGAAGCCCAATAAGTTAGGTTATAAAAGATTTTGTTAAAGATACAACAGTAATTTGAGTGCACTTAACAAAACTTATTATAATTATATTTTCCTTCCGTTTAAAAAGAAAATTATAAGAATAATATATGAAAACAACGAACAACGTTGCTTATAAATATATCGTATGTGGGAAATTTAATAACAAATGTGGCAGCTTTGATTCATCCCCATATCAAAACATCGATTTCTTCTTTTTAAAAAATATTGATTTCAGACTTAAAATCTTTCAATATTATTATTAGTTATTACTATTTATTATATTATTAATTATATTATATTATTTATTATTATTAATTATATATATTATTCATTTTAATTATTATTTTATTATTAATTATTATCATTATTATTATTATCATTATTATTTTGATTATAATTGATTATTATTATTATACATAATTATCTATATTATTATTATTTATTATTATTATTATATTATTAAATATATTCATTATTATTCATATTATTGATATTATTAATTATTATTGGTTATTATTATTATTATTAGTTTTATATTATTAATTAATGTTATGATTATTTTTTTATTTATATTATTCGTTTTAAATTATGTGATTATTATTATTATACGAAAAAACACGTATGACGTACAATATTAGCCGCTCCTTACTCTCTTATCTTTTCATATTCACATGAGCGAAATATATTGTCATCTTTAATAATCATACTACTATTTATTATCTAATTAATTGATTATATAATATAATTATATAGTCTCTCACCTTATGCATTTGTATCTATACATTTATTATTATGGTAGTACGTGAGTTGAAACCCTTCTTATTTCTCATTTCTTCACTTTTTAGACCATCGGGAATCTCAATCTACTTCTATCCGTAATCATCACAGTTATGTGGCTTATTCGGCGTCATCTAGATATAGAGGTATTCATACTATAGTAGTGCTTATTAATTACTTATCCTATATATCTTAAACAGATTTTAATGGTTATATCATATCACTACCTTAGGAATTTAACGGATATAGAGAACTTGCGTTATTGGTAGGCGCTATATTTGAATATAATGTACCAAATGAGCATTTGACATGAGGTATGTATAAATTGATAACGTATGGTCACTGCATCTACCTAAAGTACTGATACTCCCTATTGAGGAATTTCCTCCTTCTACTTATAATAGGCATTAACGTATATAGTCTTAAGCATTTCTAGTGTTCAAATCGGCTGAATATCGTGAGTCTAGTTGTCATGAGCTTCCGGCGATGACTTATTCTTCACGTTCTACTGTGAATACTGGTTGATTCGACAGGTTCAGTCCGCAATGTGCGTAACATTCCGAACCCTTACAATTGTACCATTATCTTGTCTCCTGATTCTACGTGCAATATCCCTCGATCTCTATTACGGTGCACATCTCGCACAATCTCAAGCTCCTCTATTTGTTAAGCAACTCAAAGTAAGCATCTTCATAGACCGACCTCTTTCTATCTTCTTTGCATTTTCCTACCTCTTTTTCTATCTCCCATCGTTACTATAATTATTTGGCATCTTTTTACCAGTGCCTTTCATTAGAACACCCTCGTTACAGTACTTATATAATTCGTGTTTCCTGATTCAAATCTTCTTTCCTAGCTATTTCCTGGTGTAGTATAAATTTCCGGGTTGGGTTACGTCAGCAATACCTTGTGAAATTTAATCGATAATATACACAACTTAATCAAAATATTTGATCCTAGAATCTTATACCCTAATTTTCTTTTTTCAACTAGGAGTTCATAAAAAACTGTTAATGATTGACAATAAAACTAATTAAGACCAATTATATCAAGTAAGCAAAAATATGTCTTGGATAAACCTCACATCACAATGGTAGCTATGGCGGCCTTAAAGAAGGTGTCGGTTATCTTCTCAAAAGAAAACTGGGAGTTCTGTTTCTATAGTAAACATCGAGACTTTATTTCCTCTTCACAGTTACTCAGTGCTATACAAGGGTCTATCCGCCCTTGTATGGGATACTACTCTCCTTCTCATATGTGGGGGGGCTCAGGTTTCACCCGGCTATTATTGAGATAGGGTCGTGAGAGTTCATAAAGAGCATAAAAAATAACTTTAAAAAACAGCCATGTGATTATATAGTTATCACTGACCTTCGTATATCTTTGCATGCTACCATGTTAGTATACTTTATCTCTTTTCTATAATAGGTACCGTAGCGGCAGGTGCTCGAGGGAAAACTTTCCACTCAGCGACCAACCTGTGTTTACGTGGACGCAGTCGTAATGCACAAGGTTTTGCTGATGCCAAACTTTGGTGTTAAAGCAGGTTCCGGAACAACACAAACATTACTAATATGTCTCGCTGCAGTGCAGCGGATACTCCTTCCTCTGCACTTGAGCAAAAGCGGGCTCTTCATCAACAATCAACAACTACCGTACTCTGAAAATTCAAATGGGGAAATATAATCCTGTGTTACCCACTCCAAATTTAATCTTCCTGTCAATTCTTTAAAGGCCCGCGTTCTCGTTGTTCTCATCTGCCGAATTGTCGATTAGTTGAAATTTTGGTTGAGTGTAACACCTCGCCTCCTTGAATAGGCGGCAGTTTGCACCAGTAGTCAGCTTTGGTCGTAGGTGAAACTGTAAAATTATCAATATCGTACCTAATAACCATTATATATTATATATATATATATATCATTGATAGCCAAAAACATCATCACATATATATAACTATTCTTGATTTAAATTCATTACTACTATAACTACCATTATTATATTTATATACTATTTATATATTTATTCGAATTAAGATCTCATATATATATACTAGCTTTATACCTATATTAATTCGTAGATACTGATAAATGGATACTACTATATACTAGTTTTATATAGTAGTATATATATATATATTAATATAATACTACTAAAATCTCAACTGAATATATATATATATATATATAAAGGTATATAATAAAAGTATACTACACTTATATATTTATACGCATATATATATTATATACTTCGTATAGGTAATAATATAACTATAGTATAATTATATCCATATATACTATAGTATATATTTATATTTTCCATGCTATATCAATAAATATCAACCCTGGACTGTATATTCTATTAGGGCTACTAAATTCTCCCTCATATCTACTACTCCTTCTTATATCATATATAATACTCAAAAATATAGGTATATTATATATATATATATATATTATATATTTATGTAGAATACTGTGAAACATGAGATAGGTTTTTACCAAATTTATCACCGTTGTTGAAAATTGTTTGATTGAACAAATTTTTTTCCATATAAAAATGTTAACCGAGAAGAAAATAGACTTAAAAGTTATGAATGGGAAAAAGTTGAACATTTTGAAGTTAAGGATGAACTTTATTGCACTACGTTGTGGAAAGAAATTTGTTCCTTCTCTCATTTGAAAAAATGTGAACTGATTGAATGAAACTGTAGCGTCGTGACTAAAATTATTTATAAAGCCACTCATAACCAAATTTGCACATCTGAAAGGAAATTGAATTAGAGATGGAATTCTACTTTTAAAAAATGTTTTGATCTGAACATAGTACAATCTGAAATTTATTTATTTAGGTCATTAGTGTCAAAGGCTCATAAGTGATCTTGCTAACCAAGCTCTAAAAATCTATAACGAAATCTATAAAGATGCAGGTAACAAATAAAAGATTTCCAATATTTCGATTAATATTTACTAGCTCCTAATTTCCTAATTCTTACAATCTAAAACGTAAACAATTGACAATTAGCTTGCATGATTGGTTCGAAAGAAATGATCATCAAAAGATAAATTAATAATTAAGCTATAAGACATTTAATTATTAAAGATTTAATTTTTTTTGTGCTGTTTTCCCAGTAAACAATAGCTGAATAATAATATAATAATAAATAATATTTTTTGCTTATATACTGTATAAACGTCTTTACACAATTTTTAATAACTGAAAATCGAAAATGTCTTGAAATTGGTGGGTCAACAGTGGTACCTAAAAGGAACATTTTGCCTGCCTGGATGAATGATATATGTCGAATATTATAAAACGGCTATGACAGCTCATAAAAATAAACCAGTCTGAGAAATGGCGAATACTGATTTTAAAAAAAAAAAAAACGAATCCCAAGGTTTCTAAAAGTTCCTCTTTAAGGCGTTTTCTTTTCTAAACGTTTCTTTCATTCTATATGAAGAAAATGGTTTAAAGATTAAACTATCAAAACAAGCGTCTACAAAATATTATTCGCGCGCTTGCGGTATATTATTGAATTATCAAGTCTGTTACTTCAAACGTAATTTTAAAATAATGTTTTTTAATATTCTATTTTATAAAATCCAAAGTGAGTCTAGAGTCTTGATTATTAAGAAACGTAGAATCTAACACATTTCTATAGGGAAGTTCATTATTTTTTTTTTTAAAGCAATGCACTGGTTAAAATGGGAAGAGTGCCTAAAAGGAATTCATATATCTCTCACCCTTAAGAAAAACAATGCAATCATTACGACTTGTAGCTAGCCATAGAAGCACCAGAATGGTATATAAAAGTCATTAATTTATATAATGCCTAAGCAATAAACAAAAACAACCAAAGTCTTCAAAGATATCGCTTGCTGTCAACGATTTGTTTTTTGTAGAACTATGTGGAATTTCTAAAAAATTATAAGAATCTCAAAACTTCCGAATTTCTTTTAATTAAAAATCAATACTTCCTTTACATCTATAAAATTACTATATACTTCTCCAGTGAAATGCATCAAATACTATAACTCTCTACACGATCACACCTACTACCAACCACTACATCACCCCACACACACACACATCTCACACACACACACACGACTCCTGGAGCAACACACTAGCACACACACACAAATTTCACACCACATACGACATCTACTACTATACACACACGAGCACACACACACACACACAGGCCTCGCGACTCCTACCTACCGCTGCACACACTATATATATTGATAAATATTAATGAATATTAATGTTTTTTAATAAAACCCACTTTTAATCCTAACAAATCATCTATCACTAATAAAAACCCCTTAATCTAAACTTATTCTAATAATATCTTTCGACGGTCTCTTATATATCGTCTCACCTGTTGATACATGATTAAACATCACTTATTTATATATCGCTATATATATATTTAAACATTAATACAAAAAAATGGCTACTTTATGAATAATAATCCTCACATCAACAACAGCGTTGCTATATAGGTACTATAGGTCACCTCATAGATAACTGGGAGTTATCTGGTATAGGCTGACGAGACTATTTTTATTATCTTATATATCTTAATCTCAGTATTACTTCACCATACTATTTAACCATATGGGTTCTCATCACGTCTCTATGTATGGTGTACTTTCTCATATCTGGGTGGCTGCTGTTCACCCGGCTGTTGAAAAGGTACAATATAGCCATAAACCTATTACTTATTATTCATGTTACTTATTACCAGGTCACTTGATCTTCTATTCATTTGCGGCACGACAGTAGTAATGTTTATTAATTTTAATCTTCTTATATCATTATTTTATTAATAGTATATTAACCGTACCAGTCTGACAGTTATAGTATCGAGGGAACTTACCACTCACGATACCTATCCACTACTTTACGTACCTATACCTATTCGTTAATGCACAAATATGATGAGGGTATGGTATGAGCTGTGTGTGGCTAAACTGAGAGTTATTGTATTAATGAGCTATATTTATATTTTAGTGTCATATATTAGGTATAATCAGGCTAGTTCGCTATACGGTGCTTCCTTCTTATTTATATTATCCTACTGCACACCTCTTATATTTGTTTAAGAATTCTCTTTACCTCTATATGTGTTTCTAACTGTATATATATTATACGAATATTGTAATCTATCCTACTCAGTATTACAAAGCTACTTTCGTCACTATGGTAAGCTCATCTGCGTATTTGCGCTAGCGGATAAAATTTTGGCGTGCAACACCCTGCATCACTACCTCTTAGTTTATATCGGCTCTAGCCACCTTAGTTATATATATATATAGTATAATATAATATATATATTATATATTTACCAAATAGACAAATATACAACAGCTAAAATATAATTTATAATATATATACTATACTATATTATTATAGATAAATATTATATATATATTATACATAATTATTAAATATATTTAATTAAACAATATATATTAATTATTAATATATTTATATATAATAGATATATATATAATAATATATTAATATTATATATTAATATAATATAGTATATATACTAATATATATATATATTATATATATAATATACTAGTATATAAATATATATAGTATATTAGATTTGTGCGGATTCCATAGGTTTTCAACCTCTAAATCTACTTTAGATTCCGCATCGCATCCGCATATCCGCTAATCCTTCCTTATCTTTACTTTTAAGATCTCAGACTAATCCGACAAATCCAGCTTACCGCAAACAGTCTAAATATATTGACATCGGTCCTTAATATCACTAATATATATATTATAATATATATATAATATTATAATTATATATATATATATTATATATATATATATAATATATATATAAAGTATTAATATATATTAATATTATTAATGTATATTATATATGAATATATATATATAATTATATAATATATATTAAGTATATATATATAATTTATATATATATATAATATATATACTATATATAATATTATATATATATATTAGTATCTATATATATATGATATATATATATATATATTATAGATATATTTATATAAATCCTACTAACATATATATATATATATATATTTATCATTTGCGCGGCGGGTTATATATGTATAATGTATATATATAGTATGATATTACTTAAGTATTACATCATCCACCGGAAGATCAGTATCTTTATAAATACATTCACATCAATAGCGTATGAAATATATATACTGTATTTAAAAGTCAACTCGATCCCATTTAAAGTGTTGAATAACGTTACGTGATAAAGACGATATAAAAAGATAATGAAATTTGAGGCTGATACTCTCCCAAATGTAAAATCATCTCTCTCTCTCTCTCCTCTCTACTCCTCTATCTTCCCTCATTTCCCTGACAGCGTCATCTCTCTCTCTATCTTACTCTTCATATACATTCTACTCATTCAAATCATCATCTAACTCATCTATATTTGAATAAATTAATAATAAATAAAATAATTATAATAATAATATAAATAATATCATAAATTAATATAAATAATTTAATATAATAATAATAATATATAATTAATATAATATTAAATTATATATTATATATATATATTAAAATATAATATATATCATAGAGATTATATAAATAATTAAATATAATAAATATAATAATAATAATTAATAATAATAAAATAATAATATAATAATAAATAATAATATATAATTAAATAATTAAATATAAATATATAATATACATCAATTAATGACAATATTAATAAATGAAAAATGTGATATTTCTTATAGAATAGTGTCTCAACCCTTCAATTTTTTAAATCTCTTAAATAATAGCTTTTAAACAAATATATGGGTAAATCACTTACTTCATATTATGGTTCTACCTCAATATTTTAATAAAATAGTATATAATACATTCATGCTTTGTAATAATATAATAAATAAATAATTACTTATAGTCTTTTGATTTTCTATGTAATCTGAGTTTGTGCCTCACATTTACTAATTTATTGTGAATCTTTTTTGTGAAAAATGTAAAATAATTTAGAATATGGGCTTATTTCAAATCGGCTTGGGTCTTTTTCCTCGTATGACTCTTCATATTAAAATTTTCTTTACTCATTTTATTTACATTTATTCCAAATCTATCTATTTTTTCTACCCAACTATTATTCTTCCTGGCAATCTAGTTTACAATTTGTAAAGCTCTATTTTTTTTTGTTAGTCGTATTTCAACATTAGTACATTTTACCCTTTGTGTTTATCACTTGATACAGTTTTTTAGTATATCCTAAATATGTATCTTCAGTTTACTGCCTGCAGCTACTTATGTGATGGTTTATCAAGTATTTGAATGATTTTGTATCCTTACTCTTATAATCAACATTCAGATAATTTTTATTACTACTGCCTATTCGTTAATAGGTTTATTCGAGTGACTACTTGAATAATATCTATTCTTATATATATTTGAGTACTAGCTCATTTATGATGTTGGCCACCACTGTGACATTAATAATATCAATTGCCGCGTTTACTCTACTCCGTTCTAACCTAGTGTTGGTTTAGCCGCTTATTGTTTACGAGTCAATTCTAGTTAGTAGCGAGTGACCTTTGTTGCTGTTAGTTGTAGTGGTTTATATGTTCTGTGCGCAGCCTCTTAGAAATGACGAGTCTTACTTTCTTTAGTAGGTAAGGTTTAGAAGTCAGATTTTACTCTCTAACTGAAGTTCATTTTATGGCCTAATACTCTTAACCGAAGAATATTAAAATACTGGCGTTGACCAAGCGTATTCTTTTTCAGTTCCCTGTCCATATATTCGCTAGAGTATATCATTATAAAAATCAAGTTGCTTGATCAAGACTGACGTAGTGTCATATATCGGAGTATACATTGTCAAAGTAATCTGAGGTCCGGTGCACAAGAGTAGCCAACTGAAAAAAATATTATATATACACACACATATAAATATATATAAAATTACAACCAAATAAAACAAGGAACAACACCTGCACTATACTATCAGTTTGAACATTACACAAAAACTTAACATGAGAAAGAATATATCTTTTTAGATAATCCTCTGAGATTAAAATTCATCTATAGAAAAAATGTATATAAAAAATATTTAACAACACAATAAAAAATAAAAATGAGCATCTATTAAATGCTACTGCAGCCTCCATCATCTAGTGAATTGTCTGCATATGACGGACAGGCAGCCTGACATTTGTTGTGAAGTGAAGACCCTCCTTTTGAACTACAAAGTGATAAATTAGAAAAATTTGCACTTAGCAGCTTAAACTTATTTGACTTAAGAAAAATAGATTTCGTTCTATTGTTAGAAGTAAACACCAAAGCGAACAAGTCTGGAGTTGCTAATATCTCGGTGAGAGTTAATACTAATTTGCTACTCTCTGGACATTCCGAGACTTTACTACTAAATTTGCTAAATACATACGGAGCAACAGCCGTGAGGCTCGAAGCCGACGGGGAACATAGGGGGGGAACGTTTTCCATACCCCGTAGGGGAGGGGCGGAGGAACCCCGCGACACCCAAATACCAAAGAGTGCCGTTCCGGAGCCCTCCCCTACGGTATGTGTAAGATATGACATAAAACGTTGCGCCCACCATATGCTCCCCTCGGCTTCGTGAGTGCAAGCCTTCTACCTTGAGATGTGGCTAGAGCTCGGATATTAAAGTGGCAATCCAATTAAATAAAAGGACATATTTAGCACAATTTAGATACAGAAGTAGCAATTAACCACAAGATATATTGCTATCTGAAACTAGGACCTTCTTCTCTTACCAATTTACTCACTAATATTTGATATCACACTAAATTCTATTTTATGTAATACACTATTTTCTTAAGAGCGAAAATTTATATAGACCAATGTGAAGATTTCCATAAAGTTGATGAGTATTCTAAATATATACTAGTTCCAGCTGTATGAGCTTTACTATGTAGGTTTAGAAAAATTCAGATTATTTTAAATTATTATATATCTTATTTTTATATATATATTTTTTATAATTATCACAATGAAAGTATAATGAAAAGAGTCTCTACAAAATCTTTGGACCAGCATCCAGCAATGTATTCGTTTTACTGTAGCATTAAATAGTTTAAGATACATATGACGGCTATAACTTATGGACGCTGTGAGCACGAGCAACAAATAATTATCTGAAACGAATTAAAATATTGTATTTAGGTCGGCTCTCTTCTTTGGTATGTCTTATTACTCACTCTTATAAGAATTAAGTGGTACTTCTCAGTATCATACTATTTTTATATAATATCGTGATTAAATTTATTTCTACATCAACTTATTTTCATTCTCACTAGAATAAAGGATAGGTATCAGTGATTGACCCTCGAAAGTACCTAGATAATTTTAATAAATTCTATATATGATTAATATATATATTCCCCTCGTAGAGGAGTGTATACAACATTTAAATACTGATCATAATCATTAAAAAATTAATATATATTAATACGCCTTACAGATAATCATATATATATATTATAGATAGTAGGTGTCCAACTTGTACAATTGCGTAAGTATTCATATTAATATATTAATATATAATATATATTATTATTTAATATATATATTATATATTATAATATATTATTATATATATTATATTAAGTATATATAATAAACAAATATCAAGGCTGCAACTATCGGTGTCAATATAGAATAATGATTATAATACGCTTATCTTTTTCAGTACGTTACATAACAACAGCAAGGTTTCCCTCACATACAAGCGCCCTGCAAACCTATGCCATATTATGGGCATTAGGACTACTTAGTGATCTTAATAAACTTTCCCAATCAGTAATAATTAATATAATATATACTATATGTTATATAATATATATATATATATATATATATATTATTACTATATATATATATATATATATTAAATTATATATATATTAATATATATATATATATATTATTATAATATATTAATAATTATATATATATATAATATATTAATAAAATAAATATTTTAAAATATTTATATAATATTATTATATATATTAAATATTATTAAATATATATATCATATATATATAATATATATATAATAATATTAATATATATATTAATTATAACTATATATATAGATAATATATTATATTATATATATATATTATATAATATATATATATATATTCTTTCTTTATCTTTTCATTCACTCTTCCTCTTATATGCCCTCAAAGTATTATGTTATACTATAGAGAGAGAGAGAAGGGAGAAGAGAGGTAAGGTAGCATGGTACAGATGTATCAAATGTTATTAGAAAGCTGTGAGAGAGAGAGAGAGCTTTTACATGTCCTACTACACGGAATTTACTGTTGAGACATTCCCAAGATCTGTTGAATTTAAAAGAACTAGGAATGATGCGCCTTTTTATTAGTAGATTACACAAGTAAAGGGTTTAATTCTACATTCAGAAAACTAGGCTGTTTAACATCTTTCCTTAAGCGACGAGTAGTGTTACTTGAGCTTTTATTCATAAGTTCACAAATTATTCGACTTTTAACTACATTTCAAAATTAGATGTAAGCAGTTGAACCAATTATAGAAGTCCACTTCACTGGTCTAATTATTTATCTCAAAGTATATTTTCTTATGAGTTTTTTTTTTTGCTGCATTCCGTTTTTTTTTATTCAAAACGATGAAAGCACAAATATTCAGTCCAGTGTCACCAAATGAATTTGCTTGAGAAAAGAAGAAACGGCAGCAGATGTGTCCGAAATTCGGCAGCATCTTAGGCTAGCCGGATTGACAGTGGATGCAGTATTGATGAATTTAATTGATTTTTTTGTCTACAAGTTTCAAATTTTTTAAATTGGAGAAACATCGAGACTCTTCTCAACAGATGTCATTCAAATTAGTGATTTTTTCTTAATCCAAATCTATAACCCCAGATGAAATTTGATACTTTTTGAGATTCCATTGAGAATGTAACAAAACATCCGAAACCGGAATACGAAAAGAACCAATCGAAGAGAATGGCAAAAGTTCGTCCAAACAGCACATCCACTGCAACCGTCAGCACTTAATATCTTTTTCCTAATAAATTATATTAATTTATATTTCGACTTTATTAATCATCCATCTCCAGAACTTTGGGGGTTATCCTCTCGGCATCTCCTTTTAAAGATCTTCGAAGGTTTCTTATTAGCCTTGCATAAGGGAACAGCTTCTTAGGTAATCAATATCAATGTTATGCCTTAATTTACTTCAACCTCTCCTACTTTTTCCATTTATCATTTTACTTATCATTGATTGTCCCTAGTAAGATACGTACAAACTGCTTCGGGCCCTTTTCTGTGTTCCTCTTACTATTGTGTTGTTGCTACCATATAGTTCAGAATGCTTACGAGAGCTGGTCTTTTTAAGTTTTCCTTTGTGATATACACTCATAGCACCACACTTCAAGAACATTTACATAATTTTACTATTTATGCATGCGTAACCATGTGTAATTTAAGTTTTCCTATCTTTGATACACCCATAGCCACAATAGGAACATTAAATATTTAATTTCATGTATTCTAGGATGTGTAATCTTAAGCTTCTTTCCTCATTACACTCATAGTTACTTAACGTATATAATGTAAATTAGTTTTATATTTTATGATGCCGTAAGAATTATGTGTCTTTTTAAGTTTGCTTTCCGATTACACTCATACCACATCACAACATTAAAATAATTTATTTATTTTGATGCCTTAAACATGTATTGATCTTAAGTTTCTTCTATGGATTACACTCAATCGTCTACACTAGAACATTTAAATAATTATATATTTGATGCGTAAGCAATGATGTAATTTTATGCTCTTTTATTTATTACTTGATTTTTATTCGGTAAATTAAGTTTAATTATTTTGATGCGTAAGCATGTTTGTATCTTAAGTGCCTTTCTGATTTTGTAAATGGCTTGGCAATACATTTAATCAGTTTTGTTTGGTTTAAACGATTTAAACCAACATGTTTTTAAGACTATTTACGTCGCTTTCATAATTTAACACATGGGCACATTTAAACTTTCTTATCGCAATCAGATGACTTGTTCAAACTCTTCATTAACTTTTAAAATTTTAACATTAAATTATTTTCAAACAGAAGTTTTCAACAATTATTTTAGTTAATCCTTTTTTCACACATTTTTGACGTTGAGGATAATCTTTTCAAGTCCGTTCTCACTGCTGGAACTTTTTCTCCTTGACCCCATCGCTAACGTAGGGTCTGTTTGAGAACAAAATTAAAAATAAAATTATGCAATGAATGTGAAAGAAAGTTCAAATAGTATTATATATACTATATATTATATATTATATACTATATATTACAATATATATATTATAATATTATTATAATATATAATATATTTGTATTATATATATATTTATATATATAATATTATATATATATACTATATATACTAATATATATATATTATATTAAATATATAATATCTTAATATATAATTATATATATATTATATATATATATTATATATTTACTATAATATATATATATAAGGTATATTATAATATTTATTATATGTATATATATATTATATATATATTACTTAATATATTATATAATCATATATTTATATACTATATTAATTTATATATATTATATAATATAATTAGTTATATACTTATAGTATATATGTATCATTAGTGATGGACCGCTCTCTCAAAATTTTGATGTTTTGCGGAGACGGACTCTTAGAAAGGCGATGATGAATGAGGATGCGGTATCTATAAAGTAGAATGAGGATTCGGGTCAGCTATTACTCTATTGAAGTTTGATAATTAAAACATTATAACGCCGTATATAGTATAGTATTAGTATTAGTAGTATTAATATAGATTATATATATAATATACTACGTATATTATATTAATACTATATTATTAATGCATCATACTACCATTATATATACTATATAATATATTATATATATATATATTTAGATTATATATTACTCATTACCGCTTTTCTTTCCCCCCCAACACATAACTCTGCAGGGTGGTGTGCCAGTTGCCAGATCAGGGGAATCCTGTGTGGCGCTATTGGTGCTTTGTTCCAGGTTGTTCCAGTTAATTTGATCCCTTGACAGTAACTTCCATTGAACTAATTCTTTCTCCGCCAAAGTAACCGTTGTCTCGCAGGTTTTAATCTATTTCTCATCCATTTACTAATCCTCTTTGCTCATTAATAGCTCCTTTTACTCCATCACCACGTTCCAGTTGGGTTTGCCCCTTCTCTCCTATTGCCTTACCACTTCGGATTTACAAAACTGTTCTGTAGTCCATCTATTAATCATTCGTTCTAAGCAGGATGAACCATTACCATTCTTAGTACCCTTGATTTGCCTCTTTCATCAAACATTATCCCACTATCGGAACATATTCCTGATCCTTACGAATTTACTAATTTCTATCATACTCTATTTATTCCCACAAATATCTGCGGTTAAACCTTTCATTTCCCTAAAACCCCATCTTTTGTTTCTGTTGAGTGGTTTAATACCCAACGTCTCACGTCCATACAGACAGTTGGAAACCCAAATATACACTCGATCATTTCAATTTTACCTCCTTGTTACGAATTTACCAATTTTCCGATATTCTCTAAGACTGCCGTCAATACTCTCTTCACCCCCCCAGAACCGATGGTCGAATCTCTTCTTCATTTTGCCTTCAGAGAGCCCAATATCCACGTTCCTAAGTATCTAAAAATGTTTGTCTCTGCTAGGATTTCCCCATTCACCTTTATGATATCCAACCCAGATTGAAAATCGTTTCCTTTGAATCGAGCACTGAATTTTCATCACTTTACTTTTCGCATTAATTTTATCCTTTTCCTTTGGCTACCCACTCGTTTCTCCAAACTCAATATAATTTCACCAAATCACGCCAGTTTTTCCTTTGGTATCGGCATATCAACACGAATCCGTCGGCAAAAAGTAAGAGCTTATCTCACAATATACTTTCATTAGATTCCATATCAGCTTTCCCAAATCCTATCCAAGGTATCCTACGTAAGCTCACTACTGCATTGTTAAAGTATTAAAACAACCAGGAAAGATCATAAACAAAGAAAATTAAACAACCACTCCTATTTTAAACCACTCCCCATTCCTTACTTGTTAATACCGTAACATACCCTCCCTGTTTCTTGTAGAATGCTTTAGATGGCCTATAAATAGCAAACCATTTTATTCCAAACTATTCCTCAATTGTTCTCACAACTTACCCTTACTTTGCACTTCAATCCAATATTGCTTCTTGTTTCCTAAATCAAAAAGCATGCTAAGAAAACGTCTTTTCTTCTCATTTTCTAGGAAAGAATTTCTCTCTGCAGGCCATTCTCAAGGGTAACATACTCTTGATCCACACCATGCTACGACATCCTAAAAACCACACTGGTTCACACATCTTCCAATGCCTGTATTATCTTTCAGATGACTTTTAAGAGTCTATTTTCTCTTATTAATCTCCTATATATTACACAAAACACTCAATAAGCCTTAATTCCTCTAATAGAATTAGAACACTCCTTTTGTTTTTCCCCGTTCACCCTGATCATAAATTAGGATTACAAGAACAGGAAATCTTGGCCAATTTGTAGGATAGCTCGCCACTGGATCCCAGCAACATTGCAATAAATCTCATCAGCCACTCCACAACGATTGTCACATCCCTTATTAACATTTCAGCTGGTATAGCAAATTTAATCAGATGAGATTTTCCTCCTTTTGAGCTTCTTTCAAAGCAGATTCAACTATTCATACCTGTACAATGCCCTACAGTTTACATTCTAAACTCTTTGATCGTTGGATCATGTTTGCCTTCCTTTTTTCTCCTCGCTCATCTACTCCTGCAGCAATTTAAGTCACGTTCCTTCAAAAATAGAATTTCCATCCTCTCCTCCACTTCTCCATTTTAGTCCCTGAACCTTACATTCACCATCCAAAGCCTATTAACTGCAATTATAATCCATTGTAAAAATCTCCTTCATTTAAGGGGCGCCGAAGGTTGGGTGAAAAGGGTTGGTTGGCGGCAGGTGTGTCAATATTTGAGCTTGGGTCCCAGAGTCCCAATATCTGGTAACACAATGCAGTTAATAACAGATTGGCACTAAACCTGGAACATTTCTAATGATTTTTGGGATCTGTTTGGTTATCGTTAGATAGTTAGGATATATCATGGAAACCATAGAATATATATATATAGACTTAATATCTATATTATATATATATAACATATTATATATTAATAATATATATTAGTATATAATATCTAATTTTAAATCAAACCATCCGAACTCAAGCGGAATATCTAAAATTAAACAAATCCGCATCGCGCAAAAATGACATTCTGCAGCACACTAAATATCTATATATATATAGTATATATATATACATATCATTAGTATATATATATAATATATATTATTATATATACTATATATATAAGTATATTATACAATATTATTATTATATAAGTTATCTATATATATATATAATATAATGTGCATTTTTAGATACATTTATAATCAAACGTGTATGTTTTCTACGAAAAGGACCGCCCAGGACCCCGCAAAAGCCTAGGGCTGGCATTGCCGCCCAGGGCCCCGCGAATAATAAGGCCGCCGACGCTATGATCACTATATATATATTATATATATTATTATATAAATATATAAGTATAATAATAATATTATATTACTAATATAGTATATACTATATAGTAGTATATATAATATATATATATATATATTATTTATATAAGTAGATAACTCATATTTTTAACCGATGTAATTAACAGTTAGTTTAATTAGGTAAGTACAATCGTTTAAAACCACAAGAAATAATTTTCGATGAGATTTAATAGTTATAATTCAAAATTAAACTAATTAATTGTTCTAGTTATGATAAAGATTTTAATTCCCTGTTTAATTTCTTAGTGATTTAAAGTTACTTTGCTCAATATATACTATATATATATTATAATATTATATATATTCATATTATATATTATATATATATATATAATAATATATATATTATTATATATTATATATATTAATTTATATTATATATGATATATATATATATATACTTTATATATATATCTATATATATATAATACTATATATAATAATAGCTTATAATATATAACATCAACATTCCTGCGATATACGGCAAGGTTGTTGGTGATATGGTCGGTAACTCATTCTTAATCAATTCATAGCCACCCATGTCCGAAAAGAACAGCTAGCAGAAGGGAGGTTTTCAGCCCCTTTCCACCAGAGGGAAGAGAATCTCGAAAAAATTTTCTTCATATGACTCGAATCATTCGAGAAAATTTGTTATACCTGCTGCAAATTGCATATATATTTTAGAATTTCTTTTTAATTGATTTTAGTTGCTCATATCTTTCTAATAAGTATCCAATCAAGAAATGAGCTAAAAATTCTGTAGCTCCTCTATTCCAGCATTCAATAGAATTAATTTAACTATGATTATATAATGTAATTCCGACTATGTTTCGACAAAAGAATTCGGTACACCGGAATATCAAGAAAATACTTTATTTCTTACAGTACGATATAGAGGTTACCATTCGAATCAAAACATTTTCTATCACTGAAAGAAGTAGTCAGACCACTCTCTAAGTCAACTTCTTCAGATTTCAGTTTCTCTTATTCCACATTAAACATTCATCGAACATCACTTTCCTTCTTCCTTTGGAAAAGAACCCTTTTAGCTCTATCTCGACTACATTAAAACATACACATATTATACTAGTAAT
Source organism: Trachelipus rathkii (assembly GCA_015478945.1). Classification (NCBI taxonomy): domain Eukaryota; kingdom Metazoa; phylum Arthropoda; class Malacostraca; order Isopoda; family Trachelipodidae; genus Trachelipus; species Trachelipus rathkii. The sequence goes on along the minus strand of JABUQX010082434.1, from coordinate 13,873 downwards.
ATATATATATACATTATTATTACTATATACTATATATATATATAATATATAGTATAATATTATTATATATATATAATATTATACTATATATATACTTATATAATATATATATAATATATATAGTTATATAATAATATATAATCTTTCTTCATTTTCTTTCTTCACCTCGCTCAAGCTAGAATTCGCTTTGTTTGCTGTACAGAGCATCGGAAAAGAAAGAGTAGAGAACATGACAAACGTCGAAAAGACAAGCCAGCCTTCACCGCCCCCTCACTGTTACCACTTTAATTAGCCGAGAGCTCGCACAGACAAAATCCCACCCTAGAGCATCTAGGGGACCGCGACGGCCTTCACATATGGTAAACATCGGCATCAGGTAAAAGGGGGATTCAACCCCCCCCCCCCCTTGGCCCAGCTTGGGCCACAACCATGACCCCCATACAAAACCCCGCCAATTCTCTCCTGTTTATGCACCTTTATTCCGGCCTCTGCCAAACATCACATCTCATCTCCTTCACTCTTCGATTCAACGACTCAATCCACTCCTCTCGGTTTCCCAGCCGGTCAGTCCCAACAGCAACCACCACGCTATAAATCCGCTAACAACCGACTATCACTCATTCCTTTCCCAATGACAAACCATTCTCAACCTACTTTCATTTCTCTCTTTTACCCCTTCTTCACACCACAACCACTCTCTAATACGTTCATTCCCTCATCTTTCAACATTCTTCTCACACCTAGCACACCCCTAAGAATTTCCATCCATTGGAACACATTGAACTTTAGAATCTATACCTCATTATTCCAGGACCTAGCTCAATACCCATACAACTACATACACATGGTAACAACATTACCTCTCTGTAGAGGACCCTTAGCCACCAATAGCTCAAAAGAGAACTTAAAGTCCCTCTTGCAATTCATCCAACGATTTATTGCCAACGCAGCACCATTCCTCCATTCACAAACATTTCCTACTACACTCTGCATCGTCCGTTCCCTCTCACACAACCAAACAAATACCCTAAATATGGTTAAACTCGAGCGAGCACTTGTTTTAGCCTGCTCACCATTAACATAACTTCACACTTAGGGAGTGTCCTCGACTACAAACCATCAACCTTATTCTTCATCGACGCATTCTCCTTTCAAGCCTCCTCCTTTTAAACCCTGCCAAATCTCATCTACCAATCCCTTCAAACTCTCTTCAAGAATATCGGCCACACGAACAAATCATCCGAGTATAATAGGTAGGGCACCCTCCCTTCATTCTCCATTTCTCCACCTCTTCTAACACCATTTTCCTGCCATCCCCACCTCGAATTCTTTCATAACCCCATCCAATATCACTAAATCTGAAATAATGACCCAAAGGAGACATATAAACACCATACCCTGTCTTACTCCGCTATTAAATCCTTAATACCAATCGACCTTGACGCACCAATTCTATTCTTACCACAAATCGCGCTTACATATCGTTCATACATACTTTTGATTCCATTCAGAAGGACTGGCAACACAAATTTTATCACTAACACCTGCCTTAACGCTTCCCTATTAACTCTATCATAACGCCTGTGCAATCTCATTAACACTAAGCAATAACAATTTATTCTCTTCTCCTCATTCTTCACATCATTTGTTTCACATGTTAACAAGATTTGAATCCCAGACACATCCTCACCACTTCCTAACGCAAACCTTGTTCTACAATCAGTCCTTCAGTCACTCGACGCAACTCTTTCGATCACATCTTATTCAATATAACCTTCACTACAACCACTCAGTAAACTTATTCCCTCTACAATTTCTCTACAGTTCCCCTTTTCCCTTACCCTTATATAAAGCGTACTATTACTGCTCTCTCCCAATCCCTTGGAACTATACCCTCTTATAAAACGTTTAATACACAATTCAATCCAACTCAATCACCAATCTCGCCTCGTTTTGATCTTTCAACCATTCTAATTTCAATCATATACCTGCAGATTACCATCTTCAACTGTTTCACCTCTACCCATTACCTACCTCCAACTATACTATTAACCTACACCCCAAAAAATACATGATCCTCTCCTGCACCCATCACTAACCCACCACACATTCCTACACCCTATCACTCTTCAATTACATTATAAGACGCATACCTCGATAAGTGTTTTTCCACCATCCTCTCACACCTACTTCATCAGTTACCAAGCACCATCCCTAGTCCATTTTCTAAGCAGTATTTCCCCTGGTATTACTCATGCTTACCTTTCGACGCTTCTTCCAGAGAGCTTCCTATTCCCCTTGTAAGTCCCATTCATCCTCTTCCAACAACTGGTTCATTGACTTCTTCTTTTTTCCTACGTATACACCTTTTTAGTATTTCTTTTTTCCTCCCTTATCTTCCAACATTTTAAAATTGCGTCTTCAGGTTGCATTCTGCTTTTAGTACAATTCAACCACGCTTCTTTTCGTTACCTATTAACCGCTTTCATCACCTCTCATTCCACTCACTGGTAAAATTCTTACTTCCTACTTTAATAGCACTATCCAATACTTCCTCCTTGCACTTTACTAAACAAGTGCTTCCTTCAATTTGCCCCCATGATTTGTTCAGTATCAACATTCAACCATTCAACCTTTTTACTAGCGAGCGCTCTTACATTACTTACCGTTATTAGTCTTGCTCATTAACTTCTTCACTCTCTAATATTTACTTACTTCCTTTCGTATCACCTTCCTTTCCCGTCCAAGCCAGCATAACTTAATTTTTACAATTAGAACTAACATAATTGATCGATAATCCCTTCCTAAAACCCCTACACGATTTAACATCCAACACATACCTTAAAACATCGCCTTCTTCACCAACACTAAATCAAGATACAAACTTTTCACTCGATCACATCTCTACCATACACCAACTTCAGTTATACTTATGGCATATTGTTTAAAAGAAGCAGTATACTTACACACATACCTCTCTCTTCACAAAATCAATCACTGTCCTACCATTCTCATTTTCTCCCGCCACCCCAAACCACCTGTTGTACCATCCCTTTTTGATCACCTATTCCAACCATTTCAGGTCCCCCAAACTATCAATCGAAGACTCCTTACTCACCCATCCAGGACTCATGTCAGGATAATCTCCAATCTCAATAACTCTCCTTCAACCTTTTCTCTAAGATGGACCATACGTCACAACGACACATCACAACTGCACCTTTTCAAACTTAAATTTATACCATTTAGAGATTCTAGGCTATTTTGCTTGAACTTTGAACCAAAATTCACCATAGCTCTGCACTCATCAAAATTGCAACTCCTTCCTCTTCCTCTCTCATTCATATTTTATCCTCCTGCAGTATTTTCCTAAAGCCTACGGCTCTACTCTTCATTTCCCTTTCATCTTTGTTTCAGTCACAGCGAGCAAATCAAATTTGCCCTTCTCCTAAAATACACCATCACCTCTTCCTCTTTCCTCAACATTATCCTCTTTTCCATAGTACCCCTAAGCATAAGAAAGGAAAGGGAAGCACAGACAGCATAATTAATAAGACATATTTTTAAATAAATCCATAAGTATAATATATATTTAATCAAACCATATATAATTAAGTATATCTATTATATATATATATCATATATATATCTATTGATGGGACGATGATTAAAAACTTTTTGACGATGACGATCTATAGTAAATTTTGACGTGACGATAAATGATGATAAATTGAAAAAGAAAGAGTAGAAGAAGAAGTTTGAGTCTTTCATATCTATGATAATATATATAGTGGATTTATATATATATATTATATGCTATTAAGCTATACTATATATATATATATTATATATTACTAATATATATATACCCTAATATATATATAATATAATAATATTATACTACGGATACCAAGGCTGTAGACCAGGGGACGGTTCAGAGGGTCACCCCACATGAAGCACACTGAGGGAACCACACTAATGCGCAACACGACAAGCACAACCAATAAACCTTCAATAGAACTCAAGCCCTCAAGCAGCCGACAGATCAACAGTACGCACGGCCACCCCAGCAGCTCAAAAACACTTCGAAGCTGCACAGACAACACCTTTTTCGACCCAAACGACTCCTGAAACCCGAAACTCAAACTCGATAGGCGCACCTGATGCTTGACCCAGGCAGACATGCGGACAAAAAACAACCGCAAAAAAGGGGGCCGACCCCCCCGGCGCGCGTACATTATGACCCACATCCCGAATAACGCACCACCGCCGCGAGAATACACTGCCAACAAAAGAAACACCACACTCCGTTCCAAAATGCTCTGCCGGCCACCCGGTAGTATGCCAAACTCAAACAAACCTCGCATCGTGCGTGCACACGGGAATCACCGACAGCGACTGCCACCGACAGGCCAATGCGGCCCTTGCGGCATACCAAAGGCAAATCAAAATATTTGATTCCTTAAGTCTCCATATAATTTTTGTTTTTTTTTTGTTGAGTGGACTTGTAGCCGGATCTCCACAGGACGACTCAAGAATGCGGCCTAGACCGTCGTTAGCAATAACGACAGGAAAATCACCCAACGAAACAACGTAAGAGGACAAGGCGAGATAATGGTTAGATCTTATTACAACAGTGTTCAGTTCCAAAAGAAAGGCAAAGAAAAACACAGATCACTTACGGAAAATGAGAATGATTCGCGCATAAGATTGGCTGAAGGCGATTGCCCTGAAGAGGCTATAGTAGCACGTCAGAAACAGACACTTGCTTATACGAGCGGTCGAGATGGTCCACGCAATCCACAAAGAGATTGAACAACGGTTGACGAGGACACTGGTAGGAGCAGAAATGGACAGGTACGGGGACCCCCACGGCATCATAAGACCTCATGGGTGAGATATTTAATACCAATCGACCGCGAATCGAAGCCAGACCACCTCCAGGAAGGGCGACTCTTCCCTACAAAAGATGACAGACCCACCGGCCAAGACGGTTTGACATTCCCGAGCAAGCTTTTGGCGCAACGAGCATCCTCCGCCCAACATGGATGCCAACCAGAGAGGAAGCCCCGACGCAAAAGAGGTGGAGAAATCAGTAGCAGGGAAATGGCCCAGGCCACAGCAGGAGGAAGGTATAACGGGCACTCCCGACACCCCGTGTTCAGTCGTCCGTTTGGCCTCCCCATCGGCCCATTCGTTCAGGAACACCCCCATGGGAGGGAACCCAACAGAGAAACTCAATTTGTAGTGCTGCCGCTGTGGCTAACAGCAGAAGATAATTGTGTAATGGCAGAGACAACGGGGTTTCACGGGTTGCGGTCAAAGCAACACTGGAGAGCGCTTCGAGAATCCAAAAAGATGTTACTTAATTACCCCCACCGGCGAAGGTACTGATCCTGTGTCACCTGCCAAGGACATTGCATATAGTTGCAACGCATGAGAAAACAGACAAAATAGGGTGGAAGGGGTATTGAATCAGTGATGTCCGGAACCAGGTGAAAGCTCCACCCCATTCACTCGTCGTCTTTGAACCATCGGTTCTTGTACATACCGCTACTAGAGTCGCTTTTCATTGGAGCCTCGCAGTGATGACTACAAGGAATCCCTCCAACAGCACCGGGATGTGTGCCTCCCGAATTATTCAAAGACTGGATACCACTGCAGGAGCAGGGGCGGAGAGACACTAGGACCACCGGGATAAGAGGATACATAATAATCAAACTTGCAGACCAGCTCGTGCAGAAAGTCGAGAAAGCGAAGATGGAATGAACAACCCCAGAAGGCAAGTAAGAGAGGGTTGTCGACGGATACGCTCTAATGATAGGTTGTCAAGGCGCCGAGTAGGAAACACTGAAGGGAAGATGAACAAACGGGAGCACAGAGCTGCTCCCTTCCGCAGGATAGGGGCATCACCCCGGCCTCCCACTCCAGGCCTTTATCCCATCGGAGCAGGACGAACTGCACCCGTGCAATTTCAGGGACCCTCAGTCTGAATGGTGGTACAGAAGGCGGGACGGTAGAGCGGAAGGTACGCTGCCCATTAAATAGGCACAACCATAAGAGATCCAGTTTAGCCCAGCACCAGAATGTCATGTATAGTGAGCATGGTTCTTTCTAGTCCGCACCACAATCTTGCAGGTAGTGCCGTAACGAGATCCAAAAGCAAACCGCGAGCATATTAGCTTTGAGAGAGTAATATGAGGATATGGTAGTAAGGCGCTCAACTCGAAGCAACCAAGGACCCCGAGGACACGCACCCTCGACTCCACAACGGAATAGGAGGAGCATAGAGACCGTAACTTTGAGGCAATTCTGTAGGCACCCCTGACGAACGACGAGGATTTTTCCGACAAAGCACGGCCACGTAGTTTTTCGACGTCGAAAATGTATAAAGCCACGCGCAGAGCACCAAGAGTAAAACCCTATCGATGCAACCTAAGTTGACGTCCCATACAAGGAGTTTAGCCACCAAGATGTACAGAGCAAAGATCGGTTCACACATAAGAGAAGCAGCGCAGCTGACGGCGGAATGGAATGCGACAACACCAATTGAAACAAATAGCGAAAACGCAACACGTCAGAACACTTGCCCCCTGCGGCAACCCCTTTCGCTGCCAGGACAGAAACCACCTCGACCAGACGTGCACCAACACGGAAACCTAGAAACGAACGGTCGCATTCAACAACTGAAGTGAATAGGGAAGTTGCCCCTAATTCACGCAGAAGAGTGAGAGGCTCCGCAAGCACCCCCAACCTCCACGTTGCTATCAATACGCCTTTTCGAGGGTCAAAAGACGGCCCAGGGTCATCTTTGTTGGAAGCACAAAAGACTCCACGAATGTCGTGAATCCAAACCAAGGAGAGGATCCTTGAGTCGCAGCGACCATCGCGACGAAAAACCAAATTCGGTTAGTGCGGAAAATGCCATGAGTTGCTCCCAACGTCGGGAACAAGACGGGAAGCCACCAACTCTCTCCATGACGCTCAATGATTGCAGGGTCAATGAAAGGGGCGATGGTATCGGAGAGCTGCGGATCCTTCCCAGGCTTAGAGGAATGGGACAATATAATGCCAGTAGACCAGACAGGAGGGAGGACCCTCCACCCATTTTCTATTGTATAAGCCGAGAAGGAAGGCCGTGGCAGATGGATGTGCATGTCCGCAGCATCTGAAAGGAACTGCCCGTCAAGGCCAGGCGCTCCATTTCCCCAGCAAAGCACTGACGGACCTCGGTGAATAGCGGTTTGATTATGGGAAGGTCTGCATTCCAGGCGAACAGAACAAAATCAGGAAATCACCGCAAGCGACTAGAACGAAAAAGGTTCAGGACTTAACGAGCCCGCCTGGGCAAGCACGCGAAGTTGGCTAACCAAATCGTCCCCACAGACTCCGGGAGCAGAGTGACATCAGAAGATTTCGGCCATAAGCGAGGATAAGATCGGCTCGCAATTCTAGCAGGGTGTGTCCGCCGGAAATCTTCTTTGAGGGTAATTTATTTTTCAGGGTAGAAATGAATGAACATCATTAAAAAAATCAAAATGGAAGCAATAATTTTTTTTAGTTTATTACCCCTTGCGTTCTGATTCCTTTAATCGAGATAAATTCTTGTTCCACCAGAACAATAAGGCAATTGAAACAAAATGCAAGTTTGAAGGCAATGCAAATAAATAAAATTATCCTTTTTATTCTTAACAGAAACGTGTCTTTCAAAAAATAAATAAATAAATAAATAAAAAAATAAATAATAAACATTTCCCCTTTCGTCATCGTTTTTTCTGTGTCAGTGATTATTATATTTATTCTCTTTCCGTTTCAAATTCGGTATAATTTAATTCTTTCCTTCATCAATCCAGAAAAGAATCCTTTTACTCTTGGGAAATCAGAGGTAGAATATCGAAAAGAACTGATTCGTAAGCTTCTCCATCCATTATTAAATGTAAAGAACACATTTTGAACAAAGCAAATATCACAAAATGATCTGTGAGATATTTTAATATTTCTGTCATAAATCTTTCATTCAAAATATTTCTGTCATAAATCTTTCATTCAGTTTTTGAACAAATTGACACTAAATAATTGTTAGAGTAAAATATACTAGATTATAAATATTAGACTTTGTGTTTAGTGGAAGTTTAAATAAGAGTATGCCATTATTTATATATATACATATATATATATATGATATAGTATATTGTGAGTATATATATATAGTATGTAAATATATATATATATATATATATATATATATATATATATATATATATATATATATATATATATATATATATATATACTGTATATATATTCAAGGAGTCTTCTTATCTACGATCCCAACTTGCAAATTACATTTTACCAAGTTTATATATAATAACAAGTTTTTACTCTAAATGCATATAATCATAATCACTCTATTAGTTTATAAGTATAGACGCTAAAAAATATCTTAATGACCTTGCAAAAAAAAAATTATAATTTTCCGAGAGAGAGAGAGAGAGAGAGAGAGAGAGAGAGAGAGAGAGAGAGAGAGAGAGAGAGAGAGAGAGAGAGAGAGAGAGAGAGAGAGAAAATATAGCTTTACTAAGATAGCAATATCTATAGCTGAAAAAAATTGATTTCCACCTGAAAAGTCGAAAGCTTCTATTTTTGCACCACACATTCATTGTGAATCGTAAAATTTTAATAATTTAATATCTTTAGGTATGTTATTAATTCTCCTATAGTTTAAAAAGGTAATAAATCATATATATTGGTTGTTAGAGCAGCATATATATATAAAGTATATATATATATATATATATATATATATATATATATATATAGTATATTTTTCTATATATATATATATACATATAAAAATATATATATATATATATATATATATATATATATATATATATATATATATATATAAACATAGTTATATATATATATATATATATATATATATATATATATATATATATATATATATATGTATATATATATATATATATATATATAATATATATATATATATATATATATATATATATATATATATATATATATATATATATATATATATATATATATATATATATATATATATATATATATATATATATATATATATAGCCATCTTCACTAAGATCATCATGTGTGTAACTAAAAAACTATAACAGCTACAAGAAAATAAATAACATTTTTGAATTCAGCAAGCAATTTCATCTCGATGAAACCTAAAAATAAATTATTTTATTCTAATATTTATTAATAACACCTTAAATATTAGTATAATCTTAGGTCTGTCAGTACGCCTTCATTAACCTTCAATTTCTGCAATAGTACGAGAGCAAGAGTTACAAAATATTGTTTTTTTATTATGCTCTGAGAAGATGTTAATTTTTCTTTTATTTCATTTTTAGGGTTCGAGACAGGAGCGACACAGAGCGGGGGATTTTAGAAGCCCCGTCGTCCTCCGGTGGAGAAACCCCGAATATGTCCATATCTTGTGGTTTACACCCTTGTATCTTTGGCCTCAAAAATCGACATTTGCCAACTTTGACGCTCCCTCGGAGCCTAGGCTCCTTCTGGGTTCTTCTCAAAAACGATCATTATCAAACACTTTTCCAAACATTTTTAACAATTTTAAATTTTTCAAAAGCGTTATTTTTTTATTTTTTTATTTCCTGATAAAATGTCTCCTGATTAATAAAATGTTATTTATTTTCCTGTAGCTGTTATAGTTTTTTAGTTACATGTATGTTGCTTCTGGAGGCTGACCTTTATATAGTAGCAGTATATATATATATATATATATATATATATATATATATATATATATATATATATATATATATATATATATATATATATATATATATATATATATATAGTATATATATATATATAGAGTATATATATATATATATATATATAGCATATATATATATATATATATATATATATATGTTATATATAGATATATAAATATATATAAATATATATATATATATATATATATATATATATATATATATATATATATATATATATATATATATATTAGTTATATAATATATATATATATATATATATATATATATATATATATATATATATATATATATATATATATATATATATATATATATATCATGTTGCGAATGAGGACAATAATATACTCTATGCTATTACAAGATTTTTTTGTATATTAGCTGACCAAATAATAAATGACAGGAAAACAAAACACCTCTAAAAATAAGTTTTTTTATGAAAAGAGAAAAAAAAAGGAAACATATTTGGCGAACTGGCATGAGCCGAGTTTTATCTTCGAAGAGTGCGTGTGATTCGAATTATTAATAATCATTAAATTACAGGAGGCATGAAATATTAACGCAATGGAAAATTTAAGGGAAGTGCAAAACAACTAGTACAGTGGTAAAAACTAAAGGAAATGGATTTAATTAAATTTAAGGGGAAATAACTGTAAACAGGTCTTACGTTCACAGTAAACTAGTTAGATTGGACTTGCAGAAAACTACATTCGATAAGTAAAGTTCAAGCAGTATAGATTCAAGTAAGCTTAACTTTATGGAGTAAATTATTATAAACCAGTAAACTAATTATTTCGGACTTGCATTAAACTACTTTCGAGAAGTAAACTTAAATCTATGAAGGAGTAAACTATGAATATAACTTAAAATAAAACTAAAATTTTACTTAATAATGTTTATTATACTATAATATAAGGGTAACTAAGCGAAAAATGCATAAGTTGTATATACATTCTGATCTTGCTAAATTGAGCTAAATAATAATATAAAAGTTTTAGAATTTTAATATATTATATAAAGGTGGCTTTTAAAGTTAAATATTAAAGGAAAGCTTTAATAAAAAAAAATTAGTTTTCATTAAATACGATCTTAGAATTACCTTGCGTGATAAAAATTGCGGTTTCTATAGCTGAAAGAAATATATGAATAATAAAAGATATAAATAAAGTTTCCATAAAATAGAATGTAATATTAATAAAATAAATAATTTAATAATTCATCAACACTTAAGATTGATTTATAAAACAATAAATGGAATCTGAAAAAGGAAAAGTATTTAAAAATGTTGTGTAAGTTTAAATATAGTTATAATTATAAAGAAATGAATTAAAATAAAATAATAAATTTAAAATAACAAATAACTAAAGATAAAGTAAAATATATGAGTAAATTATTACTCAATAATACATAATTTAATATTTAACAGTAACTAATCTAATTCTAATAATTAAAATTGGTATTTTTTAAATCAGTTTTTAAAGTTATCGATAATAAAATATCTTACTAAACCCTTTATTAACTGTTTTAATATCTTATTTTAATAATTAATCTACTAGAAGTTCTTTTATTAATTTAATATTTATATAATACGATATGAAATTCTAAAGCTTAAAGATCGACTTTTCTAAACGAAGAGAAAAAAAGATATATCTCTAGTCTTTATTTTTCAAGATCGATTTGTTTAATAATAATAATAATAATAATAATAATAATAATAATAATAATAATAATAATAATAATAATAATAATAATAATAATAATAATAATAATAATAATAATAATAATCTTACAAGATAGATCAACACTAACCGATGTCTGAACCAAACCGAACCGCCACACACACACACACACCTTTCCAAGATATATATATATATATATAGAAAAGAGATATATATATATATATATATATATATATATATATATATATATATATATATATATATATATATATATATATATATATATATACACTGCGGGAGGGCCCCGGAGTTCGAGGGGCCCCTTACGGAGTCCAACTGTGAAACCAAACGGAAAAATTAATTTCTTCTCATTTGTTAATAAACAATAGTCAGCTGTTCCACCAAAAAAAATCATTCAATCTCTCATTTTAAGCAATTTCTTTCAAAATAAAATATGATATCTTTTCAGAATACTCATATATGAATATGACAGAACAAATAGGTACAGGAAATATTCTCCAGTTTTCGGTCGACTCTTCCCAAAATGATGATAGATCGAACATCAGGGGTTGTAGGCTACTTTTTTCCCTATATAATGGTGGCGATCATGCGCGGTCATCCCTTACGGCTTACACTATAGAATGATGGCGATCAGGCGGGGGAATCCTCTTTATTTTTTTAAATATGTTTTGTAGTTCCATTGAATGCCATCATTGTTATTAATTACTTGTGAAGTGTTGTTTGTTATTAGTTTCGGTTTCATTGATTATTTTTAATTATATATATATATATATATATATATATATATATATATATATATATATATATATATATATATATATATATATATATATATATATATATATATATATATATATATATATATATATATATATATATAGTATATATATATATATATAATCATATATATATATATATGTATAGTTTTCAAATATGTAAAATAATGTCGGTTAAACGATGCTATTTGAATGGTTCGCAAAAAGAAAAAAAGAAAATCAAACAATCGAAAATGTAACAAAACTTCCAAAGATTGATTCATTTTTCAAAAATCCTGCATCCGAGTTAAATATTGATTGTATTGCTTCTACATCGAGCTCTGTGAACCTTATTGAAATTAGAAGTACACAAGAGGTAAAGGATAGATCAAAAGAATGTGAAACTGACGTTAACAATGACGTTGATAGATACGTTAGCGAAAACTCTACCGTCGTTAAGATTTCGTATAAAAATAAATTCCAAAATGACATTGGATTTTTTCCAATGCCTCTTTCTAAGGAAGCCAGAGAAAAATTTTACTTAGCCGGTGAACCATGCCGCCCTTTAGGTCCCTTTCCTAAGAATATAATTTCAAAAAGATCATTCAGTGCTGAATATTATTCATATGCAACTATAACTGGCCAAAAAAATCGAAAGATATTGGCTTTGTTATTCTCCAAATTGGATGCTGTTTATTGTGAGCCTTATGTTCAATGCTCTGAATCAAGAAGTTGGCGTATAGGAATTCGTGATTGGCAGGAGCTAAGGGCTTAGTAAGAAAATTAAAAAACATGAATGTAGCAAATCACATTTGCACGCTTTTATGACTTATTTCTAGAAGTAAAAAAAAACTATCGTTGATCAACTCTCGGAGGATCGGAAGTGGAAAGAAATTTTTACCCGCCTTATCGATGTGGTGAGAACACTGGCAATGTGTTCATTACCATTTCGTGGTCATAGAGAAAATACAGAATCAATTAGTCCCGAGTCTGGAAACTTTTTGAATATTGTTGATCTACTCTTTCGATATGACTCTTTGCTTAGAGCTCACTTAGCAAATGAGAAAAGTAGAAACAAGTATTTACATCACGAAATACAAAATGACATGATTAGTTTACTTGCATATTTAGTTAGGAAAACAATATTACTCATAATAACCTCAGCTCCGTATTATTCATTAATTCGACACTACACAAGTATTATCTCCAAAAGATATCAGCTTGAGTATCGTGATCAGCAACAGTGACAGAAAAACCCGGTGAAAATTCTCTGCAGATACATGATTCGTTTCTTTGGGTTTCGTAGAAGTCAGTGATCAAACAAATGAAACATTTGAGAATTCAATATTGTTATATTTGAAGGAAAAAGGAATTGATAAAAATGTTGAGGACAAGGCTACAATGGCGCGTATAATATGAGTGGACAGTACACTGGACTACAGAAAAGAATTAAAAATATAGTTCCAACAGCTGAGTACGTACTTTGTGCAGCACATAACCTGAATCTTGTGCTGAATGATTCAGTCTCTAACATTACCGAGGTTAGTCAATTTTATGATATTGTTCAGCAAACGTATGTTTTCTTTAGCTGAAGTCTACCCCG
>JABUQX010082433.1:2500-7500 GCA_015478945.1 Trachelipus rathkii | reverse complement strand
AATAAGTTTTTTATTGCATAAATGCATTTATTGTTAAAATTTATTAGTTGTTATTGTCTTTATTTATTGTTTTTATTTCACATATGAAAATTCTCATTTTAGTAAGAATTCTATTTTACTTTTCAATTTCGAAAATGAAAAAAAGAAAAATGAAGATAAAAAATAACTCTTAAAAAAACAATAGAAGAAAGAATTTTTCTGCTGCTCGTTTTTTTAATTAAAGTTTTTAGTAGCCCAAAAATTAGGGAAGGAAAGAGATCAAACTTGGTATGGAAGGAAGACGTCTTTAATGATTTCTCCAGTGATCATCCCAATCAATATATATATATATATATATATATATTTATATACTCATATATATATATATATGTATATATATATATATATCTCTCTCTCTCATATATATATTATATATATATGTTTTTAAATACAACTATAAAAAACATATATATATATATATATATATATATATATATATATATATATATATATATATATGGGTCTACACGGTTTTGTCCCAACAACCTCTCATCTCATATATATATATATATATATATATATATTTATATATATATATATATACCTATGTATACATGAATTTATATATATATATATATATATATATATATATATCTACCATGTTTATATATATATACCATAGATATATTCTTTCTTTCTTTCTTCACCTTCCTCTTTGCCCCAAGATTGGGGAGTAAGGTGCGCTACAAGCATCGGAAAAGAAAAGTAGGAGAACATGACAAACGTCGAAAAGAAAGCCCAGCGCCCCTTCTGTACCATTAATTAGTGAGAAAACTCGTCACAGACAGAAAATCCACCTAGATCTTGGGGACCGCGAGCGGACCCCCCACTATGGTAAATCGTCAATGTAAGGGTTCATCCCCTGGCCCAGGTGGGCCACCATGCCCCATACAAAACCCCGCCATTCTCTCCTATCATGCAACTTTATTCTCGCCTCTGCCAAACTCACATTTCTCTCCTTCAGACATTCGTTCACCGACTCAATCCACTTCCTCTTCGGTCTCCCAGCCGGTCGGTTCCCAACACACTCTCCACTATACATCCGCTTAACCAACCGACTATCATTCATCCTTTCCACATGACCAAACCATCTCAACATACTTTCATTTACTCTCTCATTTACCCCTTTCTTCACACCACACAACTCTCTAATACGTTCATTCCTCACTTTATTAATTCTTTTCACACCTAGCATGCCCCTAAGATTGTCCATCTGAACACATTGAATTTTAGATCTATACTTCTTATTCCAGACCATAGTCTCTCTACCATACAATAACACAGGTAACAACATACCCTCATGTAAGACTCTAGCGCACTCAAGACTTAGTCCCTTTACATTCACCAACGATTTAATTGCACCAGCAACTTCCTGCCATTCACAACTTTCCTACTACACTCTGCATCATCCGTTCCCTTCTCATCCAACACATACCCTAAATATTTAAACTCAGACACTTGCTCCAGCTGCTCACCATCTAACATAACTTCACACTGAGGACTGTCCTCACTCACAACCATAACCTTACTCTTATCTACGTTTACTTTCAAACCCCTCCTTTTACATACCCTGCCAAATCTCTCCACCAATCCTCTCAAACTCTCTTCAGATTCGCCACACAGAACCAAATCATCCGCATATAATAGGTAGGGCACCCTCCACTCATCTCCATTCTCCATCATTCTAACACCATTTCTTGCCATCCCCACCTCGAATTCTTTCATAACCCCATCCATATACAAATTGAATAACCAAGGAGACATAACACAACCCTGTCTCACTCCGCTATTAATCCTAAACCAATCACCATTGACACCATTTATTCTTACACACGCTTCACTATCGTCATACATACTTTTGATTCCATTCAGAAGCCTACCACCAACACCATATATCACTAATACCTGCCATAAAGCTTCCCTATTAACTCTATCATACGCCTGTTGTAAATCCATAAAACCTAAATATAATTTATTCTTCTTCTCCCTCATTTTCTCAATCATTTGTTTCAATGTAAAGATTTGATCCACACATCCTCTACCACTCCTAAACACACCTTGTTCTTCACCAATCAGTCCCTCAGTCACTCGACGCACTCTTTCGACCAAAATACCAGCATATACCTTCCCTACAACACTCAATAAACTTATTCCCCTATAATTTCTACAGTTCCCCTTTTCCCTTATATAAGGGTACTATTACCGCTCTCCTCCAATCCCTTGGAACTATACCCTCCATAAACGCTTTATTACACAACTTCCAAATCCAATCAATCACCATCTCGCCTCCGCTCTTGATCATTTCACTAGTAATTTCATCTATACCTGCAGATTTACCATTCTTCAACTTTCTCACTCTACCCATTACCTCCTCTTTACTAATAACCTCATCCCCAAAATACCTATTCCTTCTTGCACCATCAAAACCACACACATTCACTAACACCTCATCATTACTGTTAATATTGTGTCAGATTTTCGAAGTGTTCTTTCCACACTCCCCTCACATCCATTTCATCAGTTACAAAAGCACCATTCCTATTCATTATTCTAAGCAGATTCCCCTTATTCTCATTCTTAACCTTTCGCGCTTCCTTCCAGAAGAGCTTCCTATTCCCTTGTATGTCCTCATTCATCCTCCTTCCAAACTGTTCATTTACCTCTTGTTTTCTCTACGTATGCACCTTTTAGTATTTCTTTTTTCCTCCTTATATAATTCCAAGCATCTTTCTTTTGAAACTTCATCTTTTTCAACCACGCTTCTTTTTTACCTTTAACCGCTTTCATCACCTCTTCATTCCACCATTCGCTGTTAACATTCTTACTTCCTACTTTAGCACATCCACACACTTCCTTTGCACTACTAACAATTGCTTCCTTCATTTTTGCCCCCAGATTTGTTCAGTATCAACTTGATATTATATATAATAATATATCATATATATATATATATATATATATAAAATATATATATATATATATATATATATATATATATATATATATATATATATATATATATATATATATATATATATATATATATATATATATATAATTATATAATAATAATATCTATAAATATATATATATATATATATATATATATATATATATATACTATATATATATATAATTTTAATTTATATATATATATATATATATATATATATATATATATATATATATTTATAACTATATATATATATATATATATATATATATATAATATATATATACAAATTTTCAATGATTCGGTTGCGACTCTGGACTTTCATGTTGATGTATTTAAAGACATTTCATTCCCTAATTTTTTCCTCTATTTTCTTAACTATATATATTCAATATTTATTTATTTAACGTTTTAAATTAAACATACAAAAAAATTTTTTCTCTATTTTCTTTGTCAAATTTGTTCTTCAAATATATTATCTGATTCAGAATAGCATCTCTTCACATACTAATGAAGAAGGGACTGCGAACACCTTTCTTCCTATATTTAATATAGGGAAATTTCTTTTCTAATTAATACTGCACCACTTTAAAACTTTTTCTTTTGTAGTCTTTGGATAATTAAATTTTCTTTTAATTTACTATCCTTTTCTTTACTTATCATCTGTTGGTTTTGATATTTCTTTTTTTATTATTTCTCATTTTGGTTTCTTTCTCATTTTCCTTTCTCTCTTCAGTGTAATAATTCAAAAATCTTTCCGAATAAAAAATCTTATATCATTTGAATGTTTTGACAATGATGATGTTGAGAGATCACGCTCAGCTTTTCTACTTTGAGAAGAATTTCTGGAGGTCCAGCGTGATGACTGTTCCAGATTCTCAAAGCAATTCATCAATATATTTAAATTAGTATTCTTTATTGCATATTTCATTTTATATTTAATAAACTTTGAAGCTTTTCCTTTAATAGTTTCTGATAAAAATGTTTATCTTTCATCATAGATCAACAACCGTACTAAAAACAATTAAGCACACCTACCATAAATAATAAATCTATCTTTCAAATCAATTCTCATTATAAAAAATGATTTTTTCAAGGCTTGCTTGAATTTTAACTTCATTGTTAGAAAAACCAGCATTGTTATTAACATTATCTGGAAGGAAATATATCTAATGTTCTGTATGAGTTTTACAGAAAGCAACATTGATTTTGACCTATTAACTACTTTATCATAAAATGACTGAAATAATACCAAAACCTTATCAAGCAACTGTCAATAATAATAATAATATTAATAATAATAATAATAATAATAATAATAATAATAATAATAATAATAATAATAATAATAATAATAATAATAATAATAATATAAATAATAATAATAATAATAATAATAATATTAATAATAATAATAATAATAATAATAATAATAATAATAATAATAATAATAATAATAATAATAATAATAATAATAATAATAATAATAACAATAATAACAACAATAATAATCAACAACAATAACCAGCAACAATAACGAACAGCAACAACATTTTATAGTGATATATATATATATATATATAAATATATATATATATATATATATATATATATATATATATATATATATATATATATATATATATATATATATATATATATATATATTAGAGATGAAGTCAAATATGGTTACGATTACGGAAATATATATATATATATATATATATATATATATATATATATATATATATATATATATATATATATATCTAAATATATAATATATATATATATATATATATATATATATATATATATATATAGATATATATGTTTAAAATTTGCTGCGATAAGTATTTGGACTTGGGGTGCGATTTTCACATGTTGACGCGCTTTCAAAGAGGTATATTTAGCAGATACTATTAGCTAGTTAATAATATTAAATAATATTGTAACCAAATATATAAAAGTAATTTAGAGAAGAAAAGAATTCTGTTAAATATCTGAT
>JABUQX010082432.1:25000-40000 GCA_015478945.1 Trachelipus rathkii | reverse complement strand
TAGTTATAATATATATATATAAATAATATATAACTAAATATATATATATACTAAATAATATATATATATTAATAATATAAATAAATAATATAATATAATATAATATATAATATATATTATATAAATATCAATTTATCGCAATCTATTTAATATAATGTTTACCCAGGCGGACGAGCTCGACTCAAATGACCCATCAAGCTTTTCCCCAAGTTCCGCCCCTTAATGAAACAATTTTACATGGATTATAACTTTACACTATAGTATTTGAAATTAAATATAGAATGTACGACAGTGAGAAACATCAATTTCTGCCTTTTCTGCTGAGATCCTGTTTCTCTTTTCATCATTTTGCCCAGTATGCTAATATACTCTCTCACTTATAACATTTAAGTGGAGGACATGCCAAGCATTCCTTGCAACCTAGGTAACAACATTTTTTTAATTTCCAACCAACTAAGGAGGGTCATCCTTTGTATCGAGTCTAGTCGTTTTCTTTGTGATAGTTTTCAGTCATACATCTTTTGGTAATGGTGTGTTTCTTCATCACTACTGGACTTAGATAATTCTTATCAGTGAAATAGTTATTAATACTTGTAAAATGTGTTAATTCTGTAATTTCTTATTTTCCTTTAAGTGTAGCAATTAATAATTGTTGGATAAGTTTTTCAACTGCAACACAAAGTGGCATTTAACTATTTCTAATAATGTGTTCCAAAAAAACTTGCCTTTATAGGATCTGGAAGTAATTTGAAATATTTGAAGTCATCTCCACAAAACAAAGGTTTTTCTAGCTCAAGTTACATTACATCTTTCATTCTCTTTAAACCTCATCATTTTCATTTGGAAGATGCTTCCAAAAGTTCTTCCTAGCTGAGATTCATAGTTATTACATAAGAGCAAGGATTCGAGATGCGCATGACTTGTTGTTATTTCTTCAAATGTCAATAGCTTATATGCAGTGTGATATAAGATACTTTTCCACATTATAGAATCCTAACTTGAACGAACTGGCTTACGAAGCAGAGGTTCTTTGCGTATACCATTTTTCCATCAGTATAAGTTACTATTACCGACGAGTTGATGTCTTAATACATAAAGATATAATTATCACGCACCTTGAATCCTTTAACTCATTCATCTTCATTTTCAGGTCATCCATTATATATCTTTTATTAATATAAAATCTTAATCAAATTTCAACAATAATTATCCTCGCGACGTCCACAGACAAAGCGCGGACCGTGATTGCGGATGTTACTTATAATGCGGATGCGGCATGTACCTGCGATCACTATATAATAATATATATAATATATAATATATATTATAAATACATAATAAAATAATCATAAAATATATATCTATATATAATATATATATATATTAAATATAAATATAATAAACGAAATAAAAATATATATATATATAAATATATAATATATTATATATATATAAATATATATATAATATATATATATATAATATATTATATATATATATATAATATAAATATATATAATATATATTATATATATTATTATAATAAAATTTATTAAATTAATATATATAATAATAATTATATAAAATATATAATAATCATATCAACAGAGAATTTTTATCCAGTCAAACTCAAAAGATGTACCTCTCATGGATCATATTATGGATGTTAGGGTTACATCCAAGACACTCCAGTGCCCAATATTCCCCACCACTGAGCACTCATATCCATATCTTCATTCATATTTATGAAGCTCTCTTTACTCGACACAACATAAACATTGACTTATTCAGATAAGACTTTCCTATTAAAAAAAATAAAAAATAAAAAAATGTCCACCACAGGATATCCTAGAGAGAACACGAAAGAGTGGAAGCTTCCAGAAATAAGTTCCTCATCCACCCCTCCCCATTACCACTTTGAATGATGATTCTATGGTGGGTGTGCCTATCAAGGACTTTGCCGCAGGTTGAGCCACGATCTTCTTCTCTCATTAATTCTGCACCTTACGTACAAAACCATTAATTCCACTCGGTTTGCACACCACACTTTCCCTCTTCTTAAAACTCATCTCTATCTTAATCAAAAAAACAGGTGTGAGAGTCCTGACAGGAAACCCTACTCTTGCCGTCTAACTGGTCTATATCCCAGTTCATCCAAAAAGCTGTCTGTGATTCATTTACTACAAAGATAATGTTTTGTTCTCTTGTCTCTGATTTGAAGCTTCTGGAATATACTTATGTAGACAATATGTCCTTGGCCAATCTACTACAACTAATCTGTTCTGTTGGCTTCTTCACATAAAAAGGTACGCATTCTTTTAATACTCATAATTAAACTAAACTCTCTTTTCATAACTTTCTCTAAATCTATGTCAACTACATTTATTTGAAGGTAGAATCAAAACAAGTGATTTTCACCTACAACACTCACTGTAAATTGCATATTCACTTTTCCATGAAGAATGACCCCGACAGTGGTTTCAGGCCCATACTCGTATCCCTGAGTCTTTTGAGTTAACTACATTCAGACAAATTTTCTATTCCTCTAACCTTTTCATCTTGTACCTTCTTTTATCTCTATACATCTTCTATCTCTCCAAATTCTAAACAGGAAGAACCCCCCCATGCAGAAAAACGTTTTTAGCACTTGGTTTCCGCAAACGTTCATATCTTAAGTCGTACATTCTTTGAACCACCATAATAATATCTTCAATGGAGTGTCCCTCGGAGCTTACATTCTTATATTCGTCCTCAACTAAACCTAACTACCATGGTAACTTGCTTTCTTTTTCTATTCGTCCACAGACGCTGCCTTGGAATTACGTCCTTCTTCAACTGCCAACCCTAAAGCATACCTACATTCCTAGAAGAAGAAAAAAAAGAAGTCTTCGTGAAACCAACTAAACTTTCTTCTGCGTAGAAATGCATATAATCTCTCTGTCCTCTTCCTCACCTCTTCTGGCATTTCACAAAGAATGTCAATAACTTCTTTTTCTCTTTCCTTCTCTAAATCTTCCAGCCAGTTACAACTACCGTATAAGCTGATACCCTCGCTAAGCAAAAAATACCCTTCGCCTCAACCTTCTGTCACTACCACTCCTTAAAAGATCCGAGCTCTTCCATCCCTCCGATTCATTTACGACCTAAATATGTAATCTTCTTTTAAAATCTTATCTCCCATCTCTTAACCTAACCCACTAAGAAACCATTAAGTTCCTGATGGTATTTTCCTCCTCGGATCCAAAAACTTTGCTTCCTAGCTTGACCCCGTTCGCAAACTATTTAGTCTTGCCTCAACTCTCAAACCCTCAAACCCTCAAACCCTCAAACCCTCAAACCCTCAAACCCTCAAACCCTCAAACCCTCAAACCCTCAAACCCTCAAACCCTCAAACCCTCAAACCCTCAAACCCTCAAACCCTCAAACCCTCAAACCCTCAAACCCTCATATTGAAACGTTATTCAAACCAATACAGTCAAAGAAACCATGCATCAATAAAATGTACAAAGCCTGTTGAAAAAATGAATTTGAAAAAATTTAATAATTCTCATCATTAAATATACGAGTCAACAGATATATCAGATACAGATGATATGACAGTAGTATGATAAGTGAATTTAGTG
Organism: Trachelipus rathkii; assembly: GCA_015478945.1. Lineage (NCBI taxonomy): Eukaryota > Metazoa > Arthropoda > Malacostraca > Isopoda > Trachelipodidae > Trachelipus > Trachelipus rathkii. The sequence continues at coordinate 36,377 of JABUQX010082432.1, read as the reverse complement.
TGAAAGAAGACACTATTAAATACTGATCAATCAAGAGCGAAATTACTCAACAGAAATTAAAATGTCTTACACAACTTATCACAATATACTTATGGCTACACCAAGCAATGGAGGCTGCAAAAGGAAATTATTTCCCATTTCCAAGAAAAGATAATCCTTACGAACGTTCTGCCTTATCACTGCATCAACATCAAATCATTATTGCCAAAATATTATCTTATGAATCACTGTATGAATGTGTAAATCATAATTAACAAAATTCGAGCAAATCGCTTGATCACACAGACTTGTTGAAGCCTTTTGAAATTACGAATCTTCTAAGCTACCTACTACATACCAGATATGAGATGCTAAGTAAAGAGAAGCAATTGGCAGATTTTTTGGAAGAGATAAAAAAATTCCTTATTTCAAAAGGTCAAACGTTTGAACAGTTAGGTAACCTACAATGGTGCATAACTTGCTTTTTTTAACGATATATGTGGAAAAACTCTGAACAGTTTAAACTGTATCTTCAGTACAATAAACATTTACTGAAATAATTCAAATCAAAAATGTTGGATAAAAATTTGTCGAAAAATTCTCTTGTACACTTTCCAAGAGTACTAAAGTAACTGGTGGGAAGTACTTTGGGACCTAAACCATATTTATTTACTCCATATTAAAAAACTTGTAACAATTTTAAAGTAGATTCCAGCAATACCGAACTCGTGGCTATATTTTTTGTAAATCCTGTTAAGTCATATTAAAATTTCACGATATGGATGAAAACTTTTTGGGAAATTAGTGACTCATAAAAAGTATAATCATTTGAAAAAAAGACCTCAAATCAAAAATCCTTTTGTTTCCACACCTATTGTGCAAATCTTTATGTTCCACCGATGAATATAATAAATCAAAAATCCGATTCAACTACAATGCAACCTTGATGATTGTTTACATTCGATTATCATCTTACACTCCCAACTGTGAGAAATTAGCATATGAAATGCCAGTTTCGTAAGATGACTATCGCGCTTTTTAAATAAAATATTATATTATTATATAGTAAATATATATGTTAGAAAAATGTATGTTATATATAATAAATGACATAATATTTTTTATTTATTTTTTTGAAATATCGCCGATTTGCGGCCGCCAAATTTTTTCAATCTTCGAGATGCGCCCCCCACAAAAAGGTTTGAAAGCCATGAAGAACTATTAAAACTTTAGAACTATCATTTTACGGTTTGCGATGAACTGTTTTTTATAATATATAATTAAAAACTAATTATTACTAAATGCTGCTTTTCTCGAAAAAAAATGAGCTTTTATTTAATATCCTTTATAATTTATTTCATTCAGTTATATATATAATAATGTTTTTGTTTATTTTTTATTTTTATATTGTATGACATACCTTTTTTTTTAATGTGTCTTATGTTTTATATTTATGTTTGTTTTAATACCGAGATTATAATGAGTGTAGTGTATATTTCTTTTCTGTCCAATAACCCCTATAAACTAACCACCAAATAAATATAACTTGGCGTTTTTCTAAATTACATGCCGGTTTGTTATTTCTTTTTATTTGCTTTTCTTTTGCCTTTTTTATCTGACAATTTGAATTTAAAGTTTTTGACAATTTGAATTTAAACAGCTTGGCTGTTTTCTTTTGAATAATTAGCTATATAACTTCTCATGAGTTCGCCAAAAAATTTTACCGACTCTTTCTCTGCTTTTCATAAGACATAATCCTGCACACGCTTCTTGTAAAGTTTAAACTATCGATCTTAGCCAAACCGCTCACCTTCAACCACAGCTATATCTCATTTTAAGGTTTATTAATTTCCTACTTTATATTACTAATTTCTCAGAATCAAATTCGTCTATTTAAACATTTAAAAATATAGACATTTTACCTACAAATTAAATTAAAAATAAAAACTTTAACTAATTTAATTACACATTGTGGTATACTTTGCTAAATCCATGAAAAAAAAATCTTTTTTTTTCTTGTTTTTGTTTTTAGCTATTCGATGAGGGGAATTTTTTAAACCCCTAAACGTCTTCTGAAAGTTACAAATAAATAAATGAAAAATTTAAAAATTTGTATTGAAAATCTCTCTCTCCTCTTCTCCTCCTCTCTCTCTCTCTCTCTCTCCTCTCCTCCTCTCCTCTCTCTCCTCTCTCTCTCTCTCTACTCTCTCTTCTCTCTCTCTCTTCCTCTATAAAATATATATATATATATATATATAAAATATATTAAATATATATATTATATTATATAATATATAATTTAATATTATAAAATAAAATATTAATATATATATATATATATATTATTAATACTAATAATATATATAAAATAAATAATATTATTAAGTGGCGTATCAAGGCCAGAGGGCCAGTCCCCCCGAAAATTTAACACTAAAAATTTAAGTTATCACTATCCTTAATAATATAAATCAGAGGTTAACATTAATTAAAATATTCGTCGGCTCAGAACAACTTGTAGGTCCTTTGGAATTTACAGGAGAAAGAGAAAACGCCATAATTTCTCCTATAATAATAATATATAAATATAATATATATATATCACCTATATATAAATATATATATATATATATAATAATATATATATAAAATAATTATATATTATATATATTTATACTATATAATATAATATAATATATATATAATATATATATATATATATATCTTAGCAAGAGAGATGTTCTTAATTCTCTTCTCCACATTACTTACAATGAGATACATTGTCGTGTCTGGTGTAAAAGCTATCTATCCTTTGTCTAAGGGATTAATATCATAGTTCTATTGAATATTATAGTTTTATTTGGGTTAACATTTTTTGGCTTTTTGCCAATTAAAAAAAAAAAAAAAAAAATATATGAAAAGAATACAATATTTGACTTTTTCCAACAAAAAGTAGCACACGATATAATAAAGAATTTCTGTTAGTCAAAGGTGAGGTCCCGACTCAAAGAATCAGTTCTCCCTGGCACACTAACTCGACCACAGCTGAAAAAATCTCAAGTAGATGTATGTTTTCCTTCACACGTCTATAATCAGGCGCAATCAAGGAATACAGTAAGGATTGTTCATCTCAACGACATTGGCAATTTCATAGCTACGGTATTTAAGCAATAAAAAAAGTTGATATATTAAAATATCTCTGAAACAAGATTCAAAATATATATTTCCTGCTCAGAAGGCAAAGGTCGGGAAAGATTTTCAAGGCTTGATGATATTAAGTTGTTAGCTTACTCTGATAAAACGTTGGGGTTTATTGCAAAGTGTATGCATTGAAACATAAGAAATAAAAGAAAAGAAACACCAGAAATTAGGGCTATTTGTCTGAACCGTATTCCAAAATTAAAACCAGCAGAGCCATGAATCTTCAAAAAAACACGAAGACAACTTAATAATCACAAATAAATGCTAGAAATATAATTTTGTTAGAAGCAGTCAAAGCAAATCGAGAGCATCCGAAAACAGTTGACACAGAAGAAAGGAACGCCGAAGACAGAGAAGCGGCAATGCCAATCGTTTGAAACAATTACAATTCTGTGGTAACAGAAGTTTATTAGTCATTACTGGGACACCAAGAAACTTCAAGTCAAATTCGAACTCTCTTGCTCTGGTAGAAACGATGCAATTTCGGATCCTTTAAAATATCGTACAATCTGGGAGACCATTCCTTTCAAGAAATTTAAGATACTCACTGCTAGAATGCCACGTATACCAGTCCCTAAGTCCAATAACCTGCTCCAATTCAGCTCATTGCGCATCTCATTCAACGAAATTGTGCACAACACAAAAGAAAAGTTAATTTTAACTGTCTTACCGATTGAGACACCGATTGTGTTCCAGAAGGAATAATTTCGATTGTGTTGATGGCGTTATCTTCCCATTCATACTCTTACCGTTCAAATATGTTGTTTGTTCGTCTCATAAAATATTACGGAATAAGTCTTGCAAAATTAATTGAAGAAAAAGTAAATGAACTTGGTGTGGATATGAATAATCTAAGATGACAGGGGTATGACGGTGCAGCAGATGAGTGGTGAGTTCAAGGGTGTTCGGAGAGTAATAAAGAAAAAATGTCACAAAGGCATTTATACTCACTGCTTTTTGCATCGCTTATATTTATGCCTCACAAAGACTTTAAATCATAAATATTGGAAAATACATCAACAGTCGACCTCTAGCGTTGAGTTACATTTTTCATGAAGGCTTAGATGACAAATGTTTGAAGAAAAAAATAGAAGAACTATTCCTAAGATAGCCAAGAAGAGATAAAAAAGTTGGAAAGGGAAACTCCATGGAGCCAATCGAATGAATCGGTTCTTTAGTATATACCACCACGAAGTCAAAAGCCAATGTCAGAAAACCGGGTCAAGGATGCCCACGCATTATCGCAAGAACCGATCCGACGTGGCTACATCCCGGTGACCTTCTCATTCCTGCCGTTTGTTCTGGGGCGGCCCCCCAGCGGCCCTTTATTTTCTGCTGCATTCCCATGTACGTGTGAGTGATCTATATTTACTTACCTGACCCACAATCATGCTCAGTGTACCTTCATAGCATTTTTTACCCCACCTCCCTTAGTTTCCCCTTATGCCTCTCTCTTCCTTTGCTATGACTCATCACTTCAGAAGCAAAGCAGTCCTGGAACTGGTGTCCAGGTCGATACCCAGCGTCTTTCCGAGGCTTTTCCTAGCACTCTTCGTCTTGATTACCTCCTGTGCACTCGTATAACCTGTCATGTCGAGCGTCTACCCTGGGCACTGCCACGGTACTCAGTGTATAGTCCCTGTACATCGTCTGCAGAAACGAATTGACTCTGTTTATCGTGCCGCAACCCATGATCGCTCATAGTACTTTCATGAACGTTTTTACCCTAACCCACCCTTTGGTTCTATCCTATAGCTCATTCACCGAGCTAACTTTCTGATGAGACGTGTTTAGGCCTAACATGTTATGACCCTCCCCCTCTCTTCTAATAGCTACCCGCTTAAATTGGCGTCATCCACTTACATGAAGAGTATCTTAGCTACGTTTCGTGAATACTTTCATGAAAGTAGCTGAGCCGGACTGGAAGTCTGGAGCGGTTTCAACTCGAAGGCCAACGCGAACGCGACAGCCGGCTCGGAACCAACGCGATCGCCAGCCGGCGCAAAATTACCGCACGCGCGAACGCCAAAATATATCGCGGTTTATGTTTTGTGTGGAAACATTTCAATAAAAGCATATTTCACTGACCCTAAAGCAGTAAATCAGTACCGCAAGCTACCCAGAAGACCCTCCCACCCTCTGTGCGATACGTCTTTACGTCTTTACGTCTTTACGTCCATAAGGTATGTAAAAACGTGTTTTTACCGACCATAAGGTGAATCAGTACCGCAAGCTACCCAGAAGACCCCCTCCCACCCTCTGTGCGATACGTCTTTACGTCTTTACGTCTTTACTGTCACAACACGAGTATTATGAGTCACCACTTTACCTATAGGCATTTTATTTAAACCGAGGCTACGAGTCAATATGCTTGAAATTATAAATTTATAGAAAGAAAAAAAATGATATATATATATATATATATATATATATATATATATATATCATATATATATAAAAATATGTTATATATATATATATATATATATATATATATATATATATATATATATATATATATATATATATATATATATATATATATATATATATATATATATATAGTATATATATATATAAACATATATGTATATATAAAGAAAGTAGATATATATATATATATATATATATATATATATATATATATATATATATATATATATATATATATATATACGGTATATATATATATATATATATATATATATATATATATATATATATATATATATATATATATATATATATATATATATATAACACTAACAACATCACCAACACTACCACCAACAACAATAATGCCGATACCAACAACACTACCACCAACAACGCCATCAGCAACAAAAACAACAACAACCGACTACGTGCCATTTATACTCTCTCTCTTATTTAAATATATATATATATATATATATATATATAGTATATATATATATATATATATATATACAGATAGATTATAGATTATCTATATATATATATATATATATATATATATATATATATGAAGATGAAAAAGAAGAAGTCTCACATGGGATGTATCGGTGCTTAACAGGTTTATATATGTTTTCAGTACTCGCAAATGAGCCTGAGGACCCACCTACTGGGTTTCTAGATGAATGACTAAGGATGCTGATGATTCAGATATGGGAGTAAAGAGCTGAAATGGGATACGAGATGGAGGTACTCGTAGTCAAAACTTGCCTTTCGACTTACTTTATCAAGCCCGTGTACAAAGATGTATGTAGGTAGAGTTTGTATACATAGATTCTTATATTTTATTTATAGAAAACCTGTTTCATTATTAAAGTTTGTGAAAAACAATTTGTTTTTCAAGGAAAAAGTTGTTAAATTTTTAATAAAAACACGTTTTTGTTGTCCTTATACAGCAAGTAAAGAAACCCTACTGGGTACCTCCCACCCCACCTCTTTCCATCCCGGTGTTACTGCTTTACTGTTTTACCATACTGATTTAGTTTTAAGTTCTATCAAAACACGCATTTTCATGAAAATAACTCCTATAACAGTTATAACATTGGTAGCTGTTGTAGTAGTAGTAGTAGTAGTAGTGTAGTAGTAGTAGTAGAAATATCGAATGATATTTGTTATTAATAAATATATCTCCTTGTTATATTCAAACGTATACATTTATATTATTCGTTTTCTAAACTTTGAACTTCGACTGAAATAAATATATTTTAAGAGTATATAGTGCTATTCAGCGTATTATATATATATATATATATTATTATTATATTATATATTATATATATATATATATATATATTATTATATTATATTATATATATTTATTATATATATATTAAAGTATACATTAATATATATATATATATATATATATATATATATATATATATATATATATATTATATATATATATATATATATATATATATATATATATATATATATATATATTATTATTATTATATATATATATTATATATATATATATATATATATATATATATATATTATATATATATATATATATATATATTATATATATATTATATATATATATATATATTATATATTACATATATTATATATATTATTGTTATTATATATATATATATATATATATATACAGCATACCATGGAGGCGATGGACTCTAGAACAGACTCAGATTGGAGAATGGGTAATAATAATAATAATGAACATACTTACAATCTACCAACAGGATTCAGCGTCGGTCAATAAGTATCATTCAAGAGCTCGAATACTCAACGGTACCTATCTTATAACAGTTATAGCTTTGGTAGTAGTAGTAGTAGTAGTATTTAGGCATCTATACGCTGTACATAAACTATTATATATCACAATTTAATAATTTGTTTAAAGTTTTTCACTGCACAACTTCGAACCACTGAAACTAGATTAAAACTAATCTTAATTCGTATCAGTGAACGTTATCACCAGCGAATAAGAGGCTGTGATTGGTTCATTACGACCAATCACAGCGAAGGATTGTTTGATAAGAGGTATATGTACAAAGGTCCCAAAACCTAGATAGCTAAAGAAGAAGAAGATGAAGAAGAAGAAGAAGAAGAAGAAGAAGAAGAAGGAGTTCGAACACATCATGACCTCACTCGTATAACAGTTATAGCGTTGGTAGCAGCAGCAGCAGCAGCAGTAGTAGTAGTAGTAGTAGTAGTAGTAGTAGTAGTAGTAGTAGTAGTAGTAGTAGTAGTAGTAGTAGTAGTAGTAGAAACATCGAGTGATTTTTATTACTATTAAATATATCACCCCGTTTCTATTCAATCGTATACATTTATATTTTCACATTACTCGTGCACTAAGCTTTAAACACGGACTTAAATTGTAACATTTAATAATAAAAATAAAAGTTTTCCACTGCACAACTTCGAACCACTGAAGCTAGATTAAAACTAATCTTAATTCGTATCAGTGAACGTTATCACCAGCGAATAAGAGGCTGTGATTGGTCCATTACGACCAATCACAGTGAAGGATTGTTTGATAAGATGTATAAGTACAAAGATCCCAAAACATAGATACCTGGAAGAAGAAGATGAGTCATCGTATGCTCTGGTTCTGGAGCCTGAGTCGGAGCCAGACTGGAATTCTGGATCCTGAGTCGGAGCCGGACTGGAAGTCTGGCTCCAGACGCGGGTCTGAGTCGCAATATTACTACGCGGACGCGGAAATATTTTCTACTTGAGATGTTATATGGGCGAAAAATGGCGGTTTTACATGATTGAATTTAAAAATTTATATTGAGTAAGCGTTATATCATTTCATTTTTAAAACTGTGTCATACTCTAATTTGAGCGAGTCTATTGTATATATATATATATATATATATATATATAGGTATTATATATTATATATATATATATATATATATATTATATATATATATATATAGTGAATATATATATATATATATATATATATATATATATATATATATATATATATATATATATATATATATATATATATATATATATATATATATATATATATATATATATAGTAGTTAATATATATATATATATATCTATGTAAAGTATATATAGTATATATATATATATTTATATATATATATATATATATATATATTTAAAGTTTACATACAAAAAATGAAATATTAAAAGTTTAAAACAGATTCCAGTTCGGTATCACTTGGGATACCGACCCAGCACAAACAGTGTTTGTGCTTCAGTTATGGGCATTTCAACTTACTTTCAAAGGTTGTGGTTTATTTTAAAAACTTGGTACACATGCACTAATTATACTTCGGATTTTTCTACAAGACATCCTTACACATACAGGGACCCTTCAAAGATGCGCATATTATGTACGTGTGATGACGTACATGGCCACAGCATGCGAGCAGCTGCTGCTGTGAATGAGGGGCACGAAACTACATACTTTGATATAACTTTAAAGTATAATAATATGATTCCTATGATGGACGGGCATATAGAGAAAATTAAGGAGACTAATATTTTGTATAAAACATATATTGTCAACGTGGAACGTTTTAAAACGAAGATTCCCCTACCAATTTATCTAAAAATTTCATCTAATATACGTACTTTAGCAGAGCTAAATCTTGGCACATGTGCAAAGCAGAGGGTGATCAATTATATAATAACTACTATACGAAATGAGATATCTGGAGGTTATGTTTAATTTCCACCAGGAGGTGATCACCATGATGTTTGAGGGTGGATGTGAAGTCTATTTATATCTGTACTGTATAATTTAAATATGTAATAAAAATATTTTTAAGTTATTCATTTTCATTTCCTACAGAAAAAGAGAGCATATATAGTTTATTTATAAATAGAAATATTTTTATATATATATATATATATATATATATATATAATATATGGTTGTCTTGATTATTGTTATTATTATATATATATATATATATTATGTTGGTTGCTTATTATTATTATATATTATATATAAATATTTTAATTATTTATATATATATATATATATATATATATATATATATATATATATATATATATATATATATATATATATATATATATATATATATATATATTTATTCTTATATTTGTTTTTCTTCCTTCTTTTGCTTACTTCTATGTCTAGGCTCTTTCTTCAAATCGCTCAATATCGGCTGTTGTTGATGGGGCGACTTCTTCTTCCTTTTCTGTCAATAGTGGTGTTCCTCAGGGTTCTGTCTTATCTCCTACTTTATTCCTGCTTTTCATTAATGATCTTCTCACCAGCACATCTAACTCTATTCACTCATATGCCGATGACTCGACCCTTCATTCTTCAACTCATTTCAATTCTGCTCCTTCTTTTACTCCTAGAGCCCCTCGTCTTAATCTTTCCGATCCTTCGCTGATCTGGATAGAATTGGGTGGGCCTTCAATGGAACCTTAGAAATTCAATTTTAAAAACTCAACTTCTTACAAATCTCCTTCCTAAGATACCTTCTAATCCCTTTCCTATCTCTCTTTTCGACCGTTCTCAGCTCTCCTGTTGACAATATAAACATCCTTGGCCTTAACATAAACAAAAAAATGTCTTGGAAACCTCACATCACAACGGTTGCTAGGGCGGCCTCAAAGAAACTGGGAGTTCTGTTTAGACTGCGAGACTTTTTTCCTCTTCCCAGCTGCTCCAACTATACAAGGGGTTCATCCAATCTTGCGTGGAGACGGGTCATATCTGGGGGGGCTCTGGTTTCACCCGGCTTTTGGATAGGGTCGAGTCAAAGGCCAAAAGGCTTATAAACTGTTCTGTACTTTCCAGTTCACTTGACCCTCTATCTTTGCGGCGCGATGTTGGTGCTTTATCTCTTTTCTATAGGTACCGCAGCGGCAGGTGCTTGAGGGAGCTTATCACTTGCGTACCTCCACCTTTACGTCGCCCTCGTAGAATTGCTGTGTCTGCACACGATTTTTGTGTTGATGTAGGTAACTCCAGGCTAGTTTGCTGCGGTGCTTCCTTCTTTCCTGCCACATCTGTTCTGTGGAATTCTCTTCCATCTTCTGTGTTTCCTGCTGAATTTAATCTTCCCCACTTCAAAGCCTGCGTCTGTGCTCATCTGCGTAATTTGCTTTAGTTGTTGACTTATGAGGCGTGCAACACCCCCTCCTTGAATAGGGCTCTGCCCGTGAGTGGTGGTGACAACTGTAAAATATATATATATATAACGGTTAGTATATATATATATATATATATATATATATATATATATATATATATATATATATATATATATATATATATATATATATATATATATATATATATTCCTGTTTATTAAACATAAATGTATCTTGTGACAGTAAAGTAGTAATGACGTATCGCACAGCTGGGTGGAGAGGGGGTGGCCCCTCCTGCTCTACTGCTTTACTGCTTAAGGGTCAGTAAAAATATGTTTTTATTGAAATGTCTCTTCACAAAACATAACCCGCGAAATATTCTCGCGTCCGCGCAGTAATATTGCACCTGCGGGCTGCACGCGCCGTGCTTCGCGTGACTCAGGACCCGCATTGCGACTCAGACCCGCGTGTGGAGCCAGACTTCCAGTCTGGCTCCGACTCAGGCTCCAGAACCAGAGCATACGATGACTCATCTTCTTCTTCAGTTATCTATGTTTTGGGACCTTTGTACTTATACATCTTATCAAACAATCCTTCACTGTGATTG
>JABUQX010082432.1:10000-15000 GCA_015478945.1 Trachelipus rathkii | reverse complement strand
TTATTATTATTATTCTACTAGTTATTATTATTATTATTATTATTATTATTATTATTATTATTATTATTATTATTATTATTATTATTATAATAATATATTATTATTATTATTTATTATTATTATTATTATTATTATTATTATTATTATTATTATTATTATTATTATTATTATTATTATTATTATTATTATTATTATTATTATTATTATTATTATTATGACCTTTTCTTCCTGGTTGTTTGTACATAGATATTAGATAAGAAGATTCTATATGTATATACCATAGGATAGTTTTAAGTTCGTTTTTTCCCCCCCCGTTTTCTAAAATCATATTTTATCATTTTTTTTTTGCTTGTAATTTTAATTTGTATCTGCATACACCGAACTTTGTCGCTTGAGGAAGCAGACACATTTTTTTTGGTTTTTAATCTTTTTCTATTTTTTATATATATTTTTTCATTTATGTTTGTCTGTATTTGTTGGCTTACAGTAGACAGACAGACATAAAACGCAGTTTACTTTGGTGTAACGTGTTTTAATATTTTGTATATACCTTTCCTTTTTGGTATTTTAATTAAAATATAAGATTATGACAAGGTCGAAGGGAGCAAAAGGGCCTAGTCCCATGAGAATTTCCAATTCAGGGGCATCGAAAGAGGAAGGGTCCATTCGGAACGAAAATACCAAAAGAAAAACGACGACGGCAACAGACCTTCTGTCTATCCCGGAGTCTACATCAGAGTTAGGTAGCAACAGCACTGTTGAGAACATTTCTGATTTGAATAATGTGGATTCAACGGACACAAAAGAGCTCAGGGACTCAAAACGAGTACGTTTGGCTCAAAGGGCTCGTCTCAGTCTTGCCTCTACCGAACTTGAAGATTTATTATCAGCTCCTGAGGCCTCTTCAACGTCTATTCTCACACTTAGTCAATTATTAAACGACATCAGTTTAAAACTTGACGAGAGTGACAAGATCATTCAAGACTCCTTGAACGGTTCATTATTCATTGCAGACGATACCGAATGTTTTAAAATTCAAAGGATGATCAGAGAACAAATAAATCGTGCTGATGAATATTTGAACTCTATGAAAAAATCTAATAGAGGTTCATCTACTTCTTCCTCAACGAGGAATTCTTGTTGCTCTAGGAACAACCATAACTTCGGTATTTTTAGGCCTCCTACTAAAAAGCTACCACTATTTGACGGAAATTCAATTGAATTTCAATCATTTATGGAATCATTTGAGTCAATAGCAGAAGGTCACGGTTATAAGGACAATATTAAATTGGAACTTCTTTTCGACTGCTTAAGGGGTAATGCCTTGAAACTTGTTTCCGGATACTCACGGGTCGGAGAGAACTACCAGATTGTTCTGAAGCAGCTCAAAAATGACTTTGGTAACAAAGCTAAGGTCATTGAGACGCTAATTTTGAAATTATGTGGACTGTCTCCTCCTGAATATAATTATGAGAACCTGTATAGGTTTAAAGCAGATTTGTTCTGCTATGTAGAATCCCTTAAGAATAAGGAGATGGTTGGTGATTGCAAAAGTTGCTCAATCATTCTGGGTTCCCTCCTAGCTCAGAAAATACCCCAGGAGATAAAGGACAAAGTACCCTGGGGCAAGGCCAAAGAAAATTGGACTCTAGACTTTCTCGTGGAGATGGTAGATCAAGCCCTCTCCTTTTTGGAAGCATCTAGACAAATTTCTTCCGAAACCAAAGGAGCTAAGGAGACCAGGGAATCATCTAAAGGAAGTAACACTTCACAACAATCACCAACAAACAAACAGATGTCCACAGGAGCCCAACCGAAGGCTTCAACAATTTTGACTACTACGGGAACAAAATCCCACTCTACGAAACAACCTGCTCAAAATGCGGCCCCCACCAGTCAGAATACTGGGGATAAAGTCATAATATGTAGATTTTGTAAAGGACCGCATTATCCTTCGGAGTGTGTCTTGCTTCCGACACCAGAATTGAGACAACAGGTTGTTAAGGCCCAAGGTTGGTGTGAAAGGTGTTTGGCTCAGAACCACACCACCTCCAATTGCAAAAACCAAAGGCCTTGTTTTAAGTGTCAGGCAACAGATCATCATGTAGTGTTTTGTCGTCAAAATGGAAACCAGAGCCAGAGGGCAAACGTTTCCCCACAGACACAACCCGCGTCTCCTCCTCAGGAGACTTCGAATGTGACAACACTCCTCTCAGCAAATAGAGGAGTTGCTTTACCATTAGCAGACTTATCTGTTTATAAAGGAGACAAGACTATACTTGTAAGAGCGCTTTATGATCAAGCCTCGCAACGCAGTCTTGTATCTCGCTCGGTGGTGAGAGCATTGCAATGTGTTCCTCACTCCAAAATTCGTATAGCTATTAACGGCATCAATCAAAATGGCCCCGCCATGTTGCGTGATGTCGTGACTTTAAAAATTAAGACGGAAGATGGCACCATTCCCATCTCTGCTATCGTTGTTGATCACCTTCCCACAGATATTCATATCCCTGGATTGGTCAAGACAACAAGGATGCTACGTAGACATCATGTCAAATTAGCCAACCCCTATCCCACTGGAAATAGCGTGACAGATTTAGGGATTCTTCTAGGCTCGGACGCTCTTCCCCGATTTTTGAAGTCATATGAGACTTTCCGCGGAATCAACCTGATGGTTACCAACGTTGGAAAATTAATTTGGGGGGAATTACCCTTTGTTTCCAGCAATTCTGAGTCACAGGTTTCGGTCGTTTCAACGTATCGGGCCGAAGTTCGTCTCTATGACGATTTTAGACCCGAAACAATCCCCTTCAACAAGGAGCACCACCCCTCCTCCACAATAAGCGAAGAAGAAATCGGAGCGGAACATCTTCCGTCCGAACTTAGCGATGAAGAGGAGGTGGAGAAACAGCAGTTTCCTTCCAGTGCACCCGAAGAAGAGGAAGGAGAGGAAGCTTCATTCCCCACTGAGGATTTAGACCGACTGTGGTCTCTATCACACATTGACATCCTACCAAATGAACGATTCACCGAAGCGGAAAAAACAACTTTAGAGTCATTCCGGGAAAACCTCCCCTTTGTGGGAGACGAGCTTCATTGCGAGGAGCCTCTCACACCCTCACACCTACTCGTGGGTTATAAGCTTAACACTCTTCCTATTCCAGAAGAGCTTTTAGAGTCGGACACTACTTACCGGGACCCGTTTAAATTAAATAAAAGGTATCGGTACACGCTTTCGCTTATTTCCAAATTCCAGTGTGCATGGAGTAAGGACTATTTACTTAATCTTAAGCAATCTTGGAATGTTTCTGGCCATCCTAACATTGCTATCGGTGATGTAGTCTTGGTGGAGGATGATGGTCCTCGTTTGAAATGGAAATTAGGCATAGTAAAAACCCTTCACACTTCTCCTGATGGGTACGTCCGATCAGTTTCATTAAATACAAAGAATGGGGAGATCACTCGAGCTATAGTGCATCTATACCCTTTAGAAATCCATTCTAATATTTTTAATTTAGATGACGCGTCCTCTTTAGAGGAACCTACCTCGACATTGGGTTCCCAACCGGAGAGAACTACACGTCAAGCTCACATTCTAGCGAAACAACGCATTAAGGCTATTCTTTCAGATGAAGAATAGTCGAAACATTTTTTTTTTTTTTTTTTTTTTGTGTCCTTTGACATAACATACAAATGTTCTACAATTAGACATTACGTACACTGCGCAGTAACGTCTTTTATCTTGTGCTCCATAGACACAACTGTAGAACTTTTATCTTGGCTTCCTTGTACTCGGGGGGAGTTGGATGACATTTGCGTTAAACATGGTACAAACCTAATATTTTAAGCTCGCTGTAGCCTACAAACCTTTCGAAGCTTTCAGGGCAATTGTAGGACGTTCATTTTTTTTTATCATATCTCACTTTAAGAACTGAATTATCCTAAAACCCCTTCTTGTTAGTCACGTTTCCCTAGACGTTTGGATGGGCGTATGACGCGATATGATTACGTCGTATGGAGAAATTCCTGGGACTTTAAAGAGGTGATAACCCCTTTTATATATTTCCCTTGAATATGAAGGAATGACAATCTCTTTTTTCATACTCAACCATCCCTTTCTTTTCGGGGAGTCGAAGGGGCGTTCCCAGAGACCACGTCCCCTTCGAAGGGGGGTATTTATTGTTGGTTGAGCTAAACAATTGTTATTCTTTGAATGGTCTACTATCCAAACAATTCAAAGGGTTGGATTAGCACGATGGAAACGGAGTATTCAGTATCTTATATGCTATTCATCATTTGAGAATTTAGAGCGTCCTACAAACGCGACTGAGACTTTAATGGGTTGAGGTTACAGGGGTTGTATCTTAAGTAAACCATTTTTTTTGTCATCCATATCTCCTGGAAGAATGGAGGCCTTCATATTTTTCTCTTTTATTGCAATACTATAAACATAGTCTTCAATAAACCTTTTTTTTCCCCCTTCTCTTCGGTGGGAGCTTAATGTCGACGATTTTTCAAATATCGACCATTGTTTTTTTTTATTATTATTATTATTTTTCTTATTTTTTCTGCACTATAGTTTCGAGCCTCCTTGTTTCAGAATGAGGTAGTTATAAAGTTAAAGAATTTCCCTTTCACAATAAAGGAGGTACTTTTGTAATCAGGATTTGTTTAAAATGCCCATTCTCTCACGTCCGAGATTGAGGTCATCGCACCTTATTCCAAGATTGCAACATCTTTAGCAACCAATGCCCAATGGCACACCCTTTTTCACCTTTGTTTTTTAGTCGCATGTTAGCAGCCTTGGGCAAATAACGCTTCTCGATCAGTGTACCTTTTATTTTGGTGCTTGTGTTGTTTTTTGGTTCTGTCTCTTCTTTGCTTGAAGCAGAGCCTAATAACCTTTTTTAATCTTTTATTAATTAAGTGCATTTATGTGTAATTTCTAATTGCATGTTGTAAATAATAGTGTGTGTGTCGTGCTTTTATAAATCAGTCTT
>JABUQX010082432.1:0-5000 GCA_015478945.1 Trachelipus rathkii | reverse complement strand
TTTTATTTTTTTTTATATATATATATATATATATAATTGAAGAAATGTTTTATTAACATGTTGCAGAGTTGCTTCTACCAATATCAAAACATCGATTGATTTTAAAAAAATATCGATTTTTTTTTTAAGAACTGTTATTCTCATCTATTAATATATATATATATATATATATAATATATAAATATATATATATATATATATATATATATATATATATATATATATATATATATATATATATATATATATATATATATATATATATATATATATATATATAATTTACTATAGAAATTCCTAACGATAAGTCGTTGCCTTTTTTGGACACTAAGATAGAATGGTCTTCTAATGGCAATTTAATCTTTTCAATATACAGAAAACCGACGGCAAATATTAATTACATACATTGGTATTCTTTTCATCCCGTCAATACAAAAATTGGTACCCTCTCTGCATTATTTTTACGAGCACTACGGATTTGCTCCCCTTCAACATTGCAAGATGAATTGAGTTTTCTTTTTGTAACCTTTAAAACTTTACAATATCCTTCATATATAATTAATAAAGCATTGAAGAAAGCAAAAGAGAAATTTTACCATACCCATAACCCAGCACCTCAAGAGGAAAAAATCACCTATTTGTCAGTCCCGTATCCCATTCCTGAGTTCATCAAGAAAATTATACCGAATACCATAGTTACTACCCCATCAAATACACTACCTCTTAAAAATGTTTTGAAACCCAATAAATTTAGAAATGCCACCAATAAATAATGCATGTAACACAGAATTTAATAATGATGGATATAAGATTTTACAAAAAGATCGATAATAATAGACTAAATTGCCAACACAGATATGATTTAATTTCCGATAATCAGAATTCAGCCCTTACTCACCATAGAAGAAGTTTTAACCATAAAACAAATATCGACAACATGGAACCTGTAATTTTTGTATCAGACAATAACAAAAGGAAACTAATTGAATCCTATTGCATAAGAAATAGTGATAATTATAACAAAATGGCAGGAGAAGTAAACATAGATGTAGCACAGAATTTAATAATGAGGGATACAAGATTTTACAAAAGGATCGATAATAAACTAAATAAACAACAACCATCCAGTCAATAAATATATTATCTTTGGAGTCAAATCAACGTAGAAGTCTTCGTTTTATTTGAAGCTCACCTGAAGAGGCCGTGCTGGAAGCCGGCGAAAGCTAGTGAGAAAAATTAAATATTTGTTAATTTTTTTAAATAATATAAATATGTGTGTGAATAGTTTTTATGTTATGTTAAAACAATAAAGTTTAAATTTTAAGAAAGTGTGTAATTATATAAGGGCATTTATCAGATAAATATATGAATTGTAGAGTTGGAAATCTATTTTTTTTTTTTTTTTTTTTTTTTTTTTTTTTTTTTTTTTTTTTTTTACAGATTACCACCACTCACGGGCTGAGCCCTTTTCAAGGAGGGGGCAGGAAATAAAATACAGGAAAGCCCACCCAAGCCCAAACCTAACGCAAATCTCTCAGGTGAGCGCAGACGTGGGTTTTAAAGAGAGGAAGATTAAATACAGTAGGAAAAACAGAAGATGGTAAGGAGTTCCACAGAACAGAAGTGGCTGGAAAGAAGGAGGCACCACAACGAACGAGTCTGGGATTTTCAATGCTCACGCAAAATGCATGCGAGAGCATGGCACCCCTTGTGCTGCTAGTGGGCGACGCAATGAAGGTGGAATGTGAGAGGACAACTCCTCCGAGCATCTGCCGTTGTAGTACCTATATAAAAGAGATAGTGCGCCAACGTCACGTCGCAGAGATAGAGGGTCAAGAGAGTTAGAAAGTAGGGGACAGTTAATTAGTCTCTTAGCTTTAGACTCAACTCTGTCCAATAGAAGGGTGGAGCCGGAGCCCCCCAGATGTGAGAACAGTACTCCAAACAAGGGCGAATAAGGCCCTTATATAACTGAAGTAGCTGTGCAGAAGAAAAAAATTCCCGCAACCTGAACAGAACTCCCAGTTTCTTTGAGGCCACCTTAGCAACCGTTGTGATATGAGGTTTCCAAGATAATTTTTTGTTTATGTTCAGACCAAGAATGTTTATGTTGTCAACAGGTGAGACGTTAGAACCATCGAAAAAAATAGGAAAGTTAGGAGGTGTTTTAGAGAGAGATGCCAAGTAGTTGGTGTTTTCAAAGAGTTGAATTTCACAAGGTTGTGGCGGCCCCACCGGGAAATCCCATCCAGATCGGCAAGAATAGAATCAGAAAGCTGAAGACGAGAGGCAACTCTAGATGCAAAAGAGGGAGCAGATTTGAAATGAGTGGAAGAATGAAGAGTTGAGTCATCGGCATAAGAGTGAACAGAGTTAGAAGTACAGCTGAGGAAGATCGTTAATGAAAAGTAAGAGAATAAAGTTGGAGATAAACAGAACCTTGATGTGCAGCCCAAGCACAATTAACAGGAAAGGAGGAAGAAGTTGCCCATCAACGAGTGCTGATATGGAGCGATCAATCAGAGAGAAAATTTGACAAGAGTAAGCAAAGAGAAGGAGGAACCCAAAGGAAGGGAGCTTATATATATATATATATATATAATATATTATATATATATATATATATATATATATATATATATATATATATATATATATATATATATATATATATATATATATATATATATATATATATATATATATATACATTATGTATATATATATATATATATATATATATATATATATATATATATATATATATATATATATATATATATATATATATATATATATATATATATATATATATATATATATATATAGTTTTCTCAAATTAAAAGTTATTTATAATTTATTGCTGCTTTATTAATTTTTTCATGAATTATATATTTAACATTGTTTAAGCTAATTATTAATTTCTGATTAAATTTTATTACTTAAATAAATTAGTTGCTTATTAAAATTAATTTTAATTTATTTTCTTCATCTTTTTTCTGACTCAATTTAGAAAATTGGTCTTATTATTCTTACTTTTTCTTTTGTCTATTATTATTATTATTATTATTATTATTATTATTATTATTATTATTATTATTATTATTATTATTATTATTATTATTATTATTATTATTGTTATTGTTATTGTTATTGTTATTGTTATTGTTATTGTTATTGTTATTGTTATTGTTATTATTATTATTATTATTATTATTTTATTATTATTATTTAATATTACTATTATTATTATTATTATTATTATTATTATTATTATTATTATTATTATTATTATTATTATTTGTTATTTATTCTGAGCGGCAATTAATTCACTTTCCGAGGAAAGAGAAAAAAATAAATCTTGATAAATTCACCAGGTATTTTTGTCTATGAAGTTATTATTATTATTATTATTATTATTATTATTATTATTATTATTATTATTATTATTATTATTATTATTATTATTATTATTATTATTATTATTATTATTATTATTATTATTATTATTATTATTATTATTTTAGTTCCTGTAAAGTGACCGTCACTGAACACGATATGGAAGCGGTTATTCTGTACTGAAAAACCAACAACAATGACACCACCTAGACACAACGATAATGATAGACAATGTAGGTAATGTTAAATCTTATAGAGCAAGTTCAATTCTCTGAGAAAAGCCAAGAGGGCAGCACTGCAGAAATGAGAAGATTCCGACAGCACATAGGCAAGATGTTATTGGAAAGATACGCAACACACAGAAGGAGAAATCTTCTTTCTGACATGTGATAATGTATTACACCCTACAAAATGTGGAATGTGTGAACATCAGAAAGGACAAACCAGGGGGTTGTCCCTCGACACAATATAGTCGTGTATATGTCCATTGCACAGGCGAGTTAGGATGACCTCACTGCGGAGACCCCTCCTTCACGAGGATGTTCAACTCTTTAAAAGGGACTTCACACAGTTAAACTTGGCACTTTGGTAATCCTTTTCTTTGTATGACTACCAGCAGGTGATAAGACCCTGACGGAGACTGGAACAATAATCAGTGGGAGGAAGGTGTCCAAGTTGTTTGGCCTCAGGGAGGTGCAATTTACTTGTTGTTGGAATAGTGGCAGCGTTGAAAGCTACTCTGTCAGTCTGCTCATTTCCTGGAATACCCACATGAGATGTGATCTTGCAAAATTTTAAATTTAGATAGACGGCTGAGTCAGCACCGGATGCAAAATATCACCCCTTCAACGAAAAAGATTTTCCTTCGTCTTCACGGTAGAAAACCGAAAGCCACTCGAATCACACTGCGATATAACTACCCCAATAGAAGTTTAGCTTCTGAGACAAAGTTTCATGTAGTCTACATAGATGGAGCAACTGATGGAAGCAGTGATGCTGTCAACCACATCATTTATTGCAACTGCGAAGTGCAAAACACTTAAGACGCTCCCCTGTAGTATACTTTCAATCATGGTGAAATGCCCATATGGGGTAGTACCATTTCGAACCTGAAACAATCTATTCGACAATAGGATCCAAAGGAAAAGGGGGGAGCTGACCCCTTAGGCCCAATGAATTAAGTTTCTGCAGAAACCCCATACTTGAAGTACGGTCATACGTATTCTCAAGGTCGAAAAAGACTGATAAGACAACTTTTCCCTCCGAGAAAGTCTCGCGGATATCGTGATCTAAATGGAACAGGGGGTCTAGTGTGGATCGATGTTTTCTGAACCCGAACTGAAAAGCGAAAGAAGCTTGAACCCTTTCCAACGTGGGTACAAGACGAGCAGCAACCATTTTCTCCATGATTTTACACGGGTGATACGTCAAAGAGATTGGTCTGTGGATTTTTCACTGAGATTGGGTCCTTTCCAGGTTTCAGAATGGGAACGGTATAAGCCCTTATCCATACAAGCGGAAAGATGCCTTACGCGCATTTCTTGTTAAATGCGAAAACGGTTAAAACACCTACCTTCCAGCTAACTGAACGAAGTACAACA